>VDFB02260707.1:0-118961 GCA_007258455.2 Sequoia sempervirens | reverse complement strand
ATGTCAAAAATATCCTGGCTCCTACACCAACTTTACATCTTGCTCCATCAAAAAGTAGTGTCCATAGCTCTAAGGCCTGACCACCCTCGAATTCCTTAATGACCTTCAGAATCGTTTAATCTTCATCATAGATGACAAAGGTTTCCAATCCGATGGCATGATAATTGCTAAAAGGATCAGTGTCTATATATTTGCTCAGTCACCTTCTCATCTTCTAGTAGCTCAGTACAATACATTTCCTCCTTGGTGATAGAGGTATGAGCAGCCTCAAATTTGATCATGACTTCATCTGCCACATGTTATGAATGTAGAGGTTTGGACACTATCTTCATTTTATCTCCATGTTTGGTCTTCAGGGTCAAGTGTGACCAGTCCAAGGAAAGATATATGCCTATCTTGGAAGTGAATTATTGGGATAAGAAAATACCAAACATGGGTAGAATGTCTATGATCATGATATCTTGTGGAATTATGATACTAGGACAAGAGAATAGAGTCAAGGGGAGGTCCTTAATGACACCTACGGTTTCAACCTTGTTCCCATCAAGCTACATAATCCCTCTTTTTTAAAGATTCATAGCTCAGTCCTAAGGCTTCAGCTATCTGCTTGGGCATGACTGTGGTACTAACAACAGAGTCAATCATAGAATTGTGCAACAACTTCTTACCGACAATGAGATTCAAGAAGAATGGTTTCGATTTAGGCTTACCTTTATTTTTAGTGGAGGCTTCCTCTATAATATTTGTAAGGAATTTGGCCAGAGGTGGAGAATCGATGGCCTTTCCTTGGGTCTTTTTCTCTATTGGCTCCTTGTTGGTATCTTCGAGTAGGGCCTTTTGTAGCAATGAATTCTTCTATAGAATAGCTAAGATATCCCAAATGGATACATTAGCGAAATATTTCTTCAATTATTCCACCACATTGAATGGGGGAAAATTCGAAGGCTTCTATTCCTTATCCCTTGTTGTAACAATCTCCTTTTGTGGCTGAATTCGGTGTGCCATTGTGGAGGAACTAGGAGTTTGGTCAGAGATACTTTTGGGTTGTAGGATGAATGGTTCACCTGTGAATCTCCTCTTGGAGTGAGTGTTATAATCTCATTACACTTGTGGGACCTTGGATGTGGAGGCATCATTTTCAAACAATGCTTCCTCTTCTTCCATCCATGAGAAGAGCACATGGTCTAGAGCTATATCTGTCTCTTGCTCCAAGGGAATTCCTTGCATTTGTGCGGTGAGTCCCACATTTTCCATTTGTGGGAAGGCATATAAATAACCTCCTGAATCTAGCAAAATTCCTTGACTGTGTTGTTCCACCACACTTTGCTGTAGATTGTCATGGGAGAAATTTTGGGCATATGCTTTTCATTCTAGGGGAAGCACCAGGGATTGATGTTGTCAGTGAGATTACTTTGTCCCACTGTTATCTCTCTACTCAAGCTTGGGTGAGCATTCTGCAATGGAGTAGGCACCAACAACATCTAATTACTTGTTTGACTTTTTTAATTTGTGCATGACCCTCCTTGGAACTGATTTTACTGTTAGGAAGATCTTTTTCCTTGATAATTTTCATAATTTAGCCTTGGAGGCATGGATTGGTGTCGCTTGATGGTAGTTATTTCATTTGAGATGCTTCACAACAATTCCTTGACATTGCTCATCTCATCCTTGAAAGAATTAGACATAGAAGCAACACTCTACGACACGCTCAGATATGATTACATAGATTGAGGAGGAAAGAGCCCATTGGTGGAAGCTATCTCTTGGGCGGGAATTGAGAACTCTACAAATATAGGCTTACTGGGCCGAGGTAGTAAATTTGTGGCATCGATAAAATTATTCTCCACCAAAATAGCAACACTATATACACCTAGCAAGGTGTTCCCACAAAGGGACTGGATCATCATTAAAATGTCAACATTGAGAGACTTCAAATAGAACATGAATTCCAAATCTACAAGTGGATGGATTGTAGGTTGAATCCTTTGCCAAGTTGTGTGAAACTGGGCATTAAAGTTAGTCATGGCTTCCTGAGGTGCCCACTTTATAGTTTCCAATTGTTTATTTAACAAAGACCGATCTCCATTGTTTGAGAACCGCTCGTAGAAAGGATATCTGAGCCGATTCTAGGTACCAATAGTATTTGCTCCCAAAGTACGATAGCAATCTAGTACTTTTCCTTTGAAAGAGGCTACAAACAACCTTAGCGTGACATTTTGGTCAGTAAAACCATGCACCAAACACACGTCTACCACATCTTGCAGATGTTCGAATGGTGTTTTCAAGCCTTCCTCGGTGAATTTTGGTACAAATTTTAAAGCAGAGGCTGGGATAGGGGCCCAAATGGTGGGTGCTACTAGTGCTACAAGAGGTATTTCAGCATCCCATGCCACATAATTTCATTAGCAATAGACAACATGGTTGGTGGTGGGATCAAAATGTTCAAAGGACGAGTTCTTGTTCATATTGTTATTAGTGGTGGCACTAGTAGGCCAAGGTTGTTCACGGTTAATGGGAAACTCAGTTAATGGGGGGGATAATTGCACTAAACTGAGTGACCTTTTGGTTTTTTAAAGAAGTTGACTCCTATATTTGGGGATTTGGAATGGGAAAAAGAAAATATAATAAATATCTTACCTAAGGCGATGCACCAAGATGTAGGTGTGGGCATGGTAGGTCTTCCTTTCATATGGGATTTAAGGGCTCATTCAACAATCTGCATGTCCAAAAATAACAAAGAGCATAGATGAAAATCCTAAGAAGTTTATCAAATAACATAAAATAACTTCCATAAACATTTACTGAAAAGAAGATTCTACGACATGGTCTGAATCAACAAACTTATATTGAAATTATAGTAGTTTAGCAAATAAACTACTCAGTACAATAACAACATAGTATAATGTTTTGTTAACTAGCTAAGAAACAAAAAGGCTGAAAAACAATGCCACAGTCTATGAATCTTAATACAAGAATAAAAAACAATACAAAGGCCTGGTGTCTTTCTATAATTTTTCAGTGTATTCTTTGAACTTAGGACCCCTCTTTAGAAAGTTGAAGTAGTATATATAGAAAAGCATCCCGGTGCCTAAGAGCCAGTAACATAAAAGATTCCTTGGCACAAGAAATGATGTTTGTCACAATGATTTCCCATGGCAATTGAAACAAAAAATATTTTGAAGCATCGAATGCAGTCGCCTTTGAACTGGATGCATCCCCTATGAATGATGACTATGGTCCCAGTGTGGAAAAAGAAAAATTCCCATGCAAGCATGTGTCACTCACCCACAGAGTTGGTTAGAACATGTGGCGATAGGACGGGGCTCATCATTCATTCCTTTCTTCCTTTTAATGAAACTCCCTGCGGAGAGGACACGTGGATGATTCTTCGTCTCGAGCGCTGACTATGGGGTCCACCAAATGATGCTTGTAGAATGATGCTACATGGAACACTGGTAGAGCTTGATAGTGAAGCAAAGGGGAGCGGGCTCTCAAAGGCCTGACCTGTTGACACATGGAGGCATGGCAAGGCTTGATAGAGAAGCAAGGAAATAAATCTTTACAAGGATCATTTTTCGGACACGTGGAGGCAGTGGGCAAAACTCTTCAAAAAGGGCCCAAAGATATCCAAATTTATGAGGTGTGGGTTGGGGTAAACAAAAATAATATTATCAACTTGAAGGGAGCTTTAGGGATTTTTTAATCCACACATCTCATTTAGGGTTTTTCAAAATTGCATTAGTTTGCATTTCATTTAGTGTTTTACAGTTCATTTTGCATTTTTAAAGCTTCAAAAATTCAAAAAATTGCATAGATATTGCATTCATTTCATATAGTAGTCTACATATTAGTATTTTTCTATCATTTACATCAAAAAATTAAAAAAAAATTACATCTAGAAAGTTGTCATTTTTCTCGTTGTTTATGATTAAATTACACTTGTATTTCATCATAAAAATTTGGAATTTTGTAACTGAAAATGTTTTTTTAAAACCTAAATCAGAGACCTTAAATATCAACTTAGAAACCTAGATTTTAATTTTTCAACCCCTATGCAAGGACCCGGTGAATTTATCCTTATATAGGTCATTTTCTAATTTTTGGGGCATTAATCTATCTCTATTTGCTTTATATCTTTTTTTTTTTTCATATCTCAGTTTCAATTTTTGGAGTTATAGTTTTATGAAATTGTTTGCATTCAAGTTAATTGGTCAAAACAAGTGCATAGTTCAAACATAAACTTTTCATTCAAAAGACAATAATAACATGATTATGCTCAACTTTGTTGATGTTCAACCTCGTAAGGGCCAAACCAAAATATCTCTTGGTGTTGCTTTCTCACAAAATGACATAATTAAACATGCACTTGATGGTCCTCTTGACATAGCCGAAAGAATCAATGACAAGCTTACTAATGGGATATTAATTGATCTTGTGTGTGTAGAGAATATGATCACTAAGGAATTATTATTTGTGCATGAACTTTATCAAGATTCTTATGAAAAATTGAAAGCATGGATCAAAACATATAATGGTTTTGCTTGCCCTACACTAGGTTTAATCACTCTCCCCTTAAAATTTGGACCAAAGAAATTAAATGTCTCATTCTCCATCATTCTGTCATCAGAAAAAAATCCATGTGAAGCTAGGATATCCATGGATATTATCCCCTTGGTAGTGCATAAATGCTTAAAATTTCTATTTGATAATGAAATTTTCACTATGCATCATAACTTGGTTATAATCTTGTGTCTTCCTATGGAAATTTCTCATTAGATTTCTTTTGGCCCAAACCTATGGAACCTATTAAGCCTAGTGAGAATTTTTTTCCAAATCTTACAAAAATTTCAAATCAAAGTGCATTGAAAAATTATCTCTTAGCAATATCCCTCAACCCATGCTTGATTCTCCTATCATTCATGAAACCATGATTGAACGAAAATCCATTTTGAATAACTAAGACAAATCCTTCACCTATTTCCTATCAAAGACCAAGAGATAATTATACAATTCTTGTTATGCCTCCTAAGTTCAAACAAGTTTATAAATCTAAAGAGAAAGCGGTTGACCAACCCTTGATGGTTTCTTTCTTTCCTCCCTTGCGGAAAGAAAATAAACCTATGGTTGATAAACCCGCTCCTACACAATCACAACTTGAAAACTCTGCAAAAAGAAATAGAAATTCTAAAGAGCCTAGGCATAAACATCATGATATTGCTCATAATTTAAAAGAAGAGAGCAAAAAAAACAAGATCAAAATTTAACTCAAACAAATCATGATGATTCTCCACCTTCGCCACAACAAGCACATGAAATCTCTATGGATATTATCATTATGCCTCCTATTATGATTAACCTAGATGATGATGAGAATGCTAAGATTGATGAGGAAGCGCATAATGAGTTAAAAAAAAAAATTCCTCTTCTATGAGCTTAGATGTTAACAAATGTGATGATCCTCCTAACAAGAGTGCATCACCATGTGTTGAAATTGGTGATTATCCTAGTACAACACTCATTGTTGCCCATTTGGCTAGTCATCCACCTGTCATATATGATGAAAAATATTGGGATGTGGACAAATTGCTTTAGGTCAGCTCACATGTGTCATACTAGCTTTATGTCTTTTCATGTTCTTTGTGTGGTTGCATGTGTGTTATGTCTCTCATACTATGTGACTTGGCATGTCTTTATGTTTGTGAGCCTACTTTGGATGACCCTTGTCACTCCATTGGTGCAAGGATACAAAGGAAGAAAATATATTGTGACATTCTTCTATTTTCTTCATTCTTCTATCTATTGTAACCATTTTCTTTTTCATATGTCTTGTATTTTCTTTTAGGGATGATGCAAAAGAGATGGGACATTTAGGTCTCTTCCATGTTGACCCAAAAGGCTTCTCCTTTGTTTTCATTTTCTATATATGTCATTCTCCCTCTATGCTCATTGTTCCATGAGTTATTTGGGGAATGATGATTTCATTTTCTAAAATTATACTAAATTCTAGATATCATAATTAAACACAACTTTATTCTATTATAATCCTAACCCTAGTTAAACCCTAACCCTATTTGGACTCTAACCCTTACCCTAATTGAACACCAAATGTAATTATAATTGACCACTAAGCATAATTGAATTCTACCCCTAACCCTAACCCTAACTCTAATCAAACCCTAACCCAAACCTACTTGATTCATAATCCCAACCCTAACCAAAACCCTAATTGAACTTTAAAAATAACCTTAATTAAGTATTAACCCTAATTGAACATTTATTGAATAGTAGTCCTAATTGTACCATAACCCTAACTTTGAACTATAGTTGAACTCTAATCCTAACCCTAACACTAATTCTTATCCTAATTGAACCTTAACCCCAACCCCAACCTTAACCTTGACCCTATTTGAACTCTTATTGAATTCATAATGTTAATTAAACCCCAACCTCATCCTCAATCCTAACCCAAATTGAACATTAATTGAACCCTAAACCTAACCCTAAGTGAACACTAATCCTAATTGAACTCTAAATTTTTAGTTGAAAATATTAAAGTTCCTTAGATTTTCCCTTTCATTGTCATTTATCATTCAATTCCTAATAGAACTCCAAAAATTTATACTTTTATAATGTTTTAATACACACCTAATATAGAGTTTTAAGGGTTTAGAGTTTAAGGGTTAAGGGTTTAAGGTTTAGGGTTAAGGGTAGAGGGGAGAGAGATAGAGAGAGAGAGTAAGAGAGAGAGACCTGAGAGAGGGAGAGGGGGTAGGAGGGAGAGACTTGAGAGAGAGAGAGGGTAGAGGGTGAGGAGAGGAGTTTAAGGGTTAAGGGTTTAGGGTTATGGGTAGAGGGAGAGAGATAGAGGGATTCAGTGAGAGAGAGAGAGGGAGGGAGGGGAGAGACAGAGACATGCAGAGGGCCATGGGAGGGAGGAAGGAAGAGTGAGAGAGAGAGAGAGAGAGGGAGGGGGGTGGAGAGAGAAAGGAAAGGAGGAGGAGAGATATGGGGGGGAGAGGGAATGGAAGGAAAGGAAGAGGGAGAATAGAGAGGAGGAAAGAGGAAGGAGGGAGAGAGGGGGAAGGAAGGAAGGGATGGAAGGTTAATGGGAGGAGGGAGAGAGAGGAGAGGACGGGATTGAAGATACTTGAGAGAGAGAGGGAGAGGAGGGAGAAGAGATATAGAGGGAGGGAGGGTTAAGGGTAGAGTAGATGGTTTAAGGGTTTAGGTTAAGGGTGGAGGGGAGAGAGATAGAGGGAGTGGAGTGAGAGAAAATGGAAGAGAGGGAGAAGGGATAGGAGGGGGAGACGGAGGAGGGAGGGAGTGAGAGTGGAAGGAATGAGAGAGAGAGAATGGAGAGTGGAGGGAGTAGAGGTGGATGGAGACGGAGAGAGAGGGTGGAAAATGGGTGAATGAGAGAGATAAAACCCCAACCTTAGGATTTTCCCAATACCATAAAATACTAGTAACATAAGACATGACAGGAAAGGAACATAAGACAAGATAGGAAAGGATAGATTCAAAAGATGTAACATACTATGTGTATATGTCCTTCAATCTTCTTAAGAAGATCCATGATCTGTTTATAAAGGAAGTGACTTTATAGATGCATCAAGTTCAATTATGCATCTTTTAAACAATGAGGAAGCATTTCAAGTTGTTGTCAAGCCCCTCTCACCATAACCCTATTGGATAGTTACACATCACATAGAAGCATGAGTTGTTAGGTCACCCACAAATGTGACAAGTGGTTGTCCAATAAAGATAAAATGAGGAGACTATGTGTATTTATTACACATAACAAAAGAAGAGCAATGGTTGAATCAAGGTCATGATACAAGTACTATGAGAGAGATAGAGGGTGGAGGGTTTAGAGTTTAAGGGTAGAGGGTAGAGGGGAGAGAGATAGAGAGAGAGACCCGAGAGAGGGAGAGGGGGTAGGAGGGAGAGACTTGAGAGAGAGTGTAGAGGGTAGATGGTAGAGGGTTTAATGGTTAAGGGTTTAGGGTTATCGGTAGAGGGGAGTGAGTGGAGAGAAATAAGAGGGAGAAGGTAGGAGGAGAGACGGAGGAGAGAGGAGGGAGGAGAATTGAGGAGAGAGAGACAGGAAAGGGAGGCATGGAGAAATAATTTCAAGAATGAAGAATGGACTACTCATATAATACCTTGCATTATGGAGCTCAATTCTCTAATATATTACTACTTATCAAATCCTATGTAAATAATTGTAAACTTATGACTCTATTTAAGCATTTAATTGATTTTCTTGAATCAAAGCAAAAACATAGACACACAATTGAACAAATTCTCAAAAGAAGAATGACATCATTAACATTTCATTCAAAATTCACTCAAATCCACATAAGGAGAGAAAATATATTAGAATTATACGTTTATTCATGCTTATAAGTCATATCTGCATACAATTTAAGATAATTTGCATATATTCATCTAAAAATTAAAATAGGCTATCTATTCTATTCCTATCTTTGTACCCATATATTCAACTCAAAACCTAGCTAGAGCTTTCATTAGTTCTCTCCCTACAAATGAGCCTTGAATTCCCTTTTATATGACAAGGGAGCAACAAGCTTTGGGATCAAATGTAATTTCACCACAAATTTTCATTTGAAAAAAATATCCATTGCATTTGACTTTCATCTCAAAACTTCCCACACATTGAATCTACAAAACATAGTGCAACTAGGGAAAGCTAAAGTTGTAACTACCATCAGAAAAGGGAACACAAATTGTCATCAAAATCCCCTTTGTTGCTATCCACACAAAAAAACTAGGCAACCAAATTGCCATGAAGGCACACAATCGACATCAAAATGTGCCACACACGCAGAACCAACACCACCACCAACAACAACATCATTAACACAAAATTTTACATCCCACACAACAACTTCTTATTTACTCGCCACCCTACCCTTACCAACACTCAGACCCTGATATACACACTCGCTTCTAGTTGCTAGAGGGGGAGAGGAAACCTTAGCCTCCTCTTCTTTCTTTTCCTTGCCCAATATGGTTCTAGTCCGTCTGCTTGGGGTTTTAACCGCCAATGGAACCATAGATATCACTTCCTCATCAGAGGGAAGACCGTGATTGAAGCAAGGTAAATACTGACAGTAGTCGGAGTCGGTCTCGGTTACATCATCAAAAGTGTTGCTCATAAGGTCAATGGGTGAGTGTTGGCATCCAAAGGAGCCATTCCCATACCTTATTTTCCTACTGACACTAGTAATAGAGCACAGTGACTGCTTGTCTTTGTCATCTACCAGTTGAGCAACAATGTCTTGGAATTGCAACCTTCTACTACATCTAGTGGGCACAAGCCTGGGCTTGTCAACCAAAACACATTCCTAAATAGCAGGACCAAGCTTTTGTGAGCTCAAACGAATAGACCTCCTTACTGAATTACTCATTTTCTCTTCTCAAACAAGCACTCAAACTTGATTAGACTCAACCCAGAAAGTGCTCTAATTGCTACAAGAATCACACAATTAGCACTTATTCCTCTTGTATTTATTGTGTGAGGTAACGACAACCTTCATCAATGCTCAGTAAAAATGCATGTGCAAACATGGCAATTTGGCGACGTATGTACTATCACCGTTTAACTTGAGCTGCATGAGAATCCACAGATCACCCTTCATGATTTCCAACAACATCTTCACACAGATTGAGATCAATGTCACTACACAAGCAAGGAATAATTCATTAATGCTTCACCATTTATTTGATAAAATGAACACCATGTGCCATTTTCCAACTTTGAATACTGCCCGCTGATCTCTTGAAGAGTTGGTAGATCAAACGGTTTATCTCGGGCTAACTCGGTTTGACATCCAATGAAGCATTGTTGAACTTCCTCATGACCAATAACATTAATCCATCTTGGAAATGCACTACCATGTTGGAAGGTCCTATGCACTTTGCAAACTGAACGGCTAGAGCTACGCATCACAATCTTGTTGACCTCGCAGCTTTTAACCAACATTCATCTTCCTCCTATGAGCTAGCAAGAAACAACAAAGATTTATATTATCTTTTAATCTTGGTTGTCAATCTAAAACCATGGGTTATGAGCTCAATAGTGGAGATTGGGCCCCACATTCCATACAAGACACACATCTGCCTTTTGCTAACCTCGAGCCAAATAACAGGGCGACACCTTAGGTCTGTGAGTTGGCATGGTATGATCGAGATCTTCTCCCATATCTTTGAATCTGAAAAAGCTACACATTGCACGGTTAGTATTTAATGAAAAGCTTTGGCTAAGCCATCGGTGACATGACCACTGGAGTTAATGGCATAGGCTTATGTCATTGGATTAAAATTAAAACCCAACTTTGATTTTAATACTTTATTTCCTCCACAGGGTTTTATTTCCTAAGTCTCGGTTGGCCCCTTGTTTCATCTTTTAAAAAACAACTTATGTTGTTGTTTACCATTGGCCTAGTGATGTCCCCTCCTCCTTTTTAATGAATTTTTTATTTTGCAGAAGGGATTAAATTCATGCTACCGTTGATCAAATTTCCTTCGGATATCAACGGTTTCCTGCCATCGCGTGATCAAAAGCTGTAAGATTTTTACCGATTGCAATATCGCGGGCAGGCGCCACGTGTCATTCTGGGGGATGAAATTGTGTGACCGCTGATCAATTATTGTTTGATCTCATCCATTCCATTCCATCCCGCGATGGACCCATCGTCGATCACGATATCACGAGTGGTCACCACGTGTTTCATCTGATGAAGCTGAAAGAATAAAGGAAATACCGTGGAACATTAATCCAGCCTTAAATACAGTAAAAGGTGGGTTACTAGAGTTCTCTTAAGATGCATGTGATTCAAATCGACGGATGTGTTATAATATTGATGGAAAATCTGCTCGAGGGTTAATGATAGGGCCAATGACTATGTTGAAGGAACAAGATCATTGATGCTTAAGATCTATGGTTGCCTGCCATCATGTGATCTGAAGTTGCAATATTTTTACCGATTGCGATATCATGGGAAACCACCACATGGAATTCCTTCATAGTGTATGATAGGGTGAGCCCCTTATGGACATGTTGGTGATTTTGTCAGCCTATTTTGAAGGTAGCCGTCGATGATTTGATCAAAATGAAGGATCGACGGTTGAATTTAAATCTGCATCAAATATGGTTGGAGTCATTCGTGCAGCGCACGAGTGAGCTTTAATGGCGGATGAGACATTTACTAGCACAATTTGATTGAAATAAAATAAATTCTCCTACTTTATGTGTGTCACAAAGCATTCAGGTATTTTGCGAAGTAGTTTCAGAGTTGAGAGCAAGGTTGTGAACCTTGATAGCTAGAATTTGGGAATTCTATGAAAAGAGCCGTGAGTTAATTTATGTGTTTCTCAGTCACTCTGTGCTTGAATTAAGGAAAATATTTGTTGTACTTATCATAGGGCTTGTTGATAAACATTTTAGGGATTTAGAAATTGCAATATTTTGTTCTATAATTTCATATCTCTGGTTAGTCCAAGCTATGTGGAGTGTGAAGTTATAAGAAGCCCTAGTTTGTCCGAGATGGCACCACCCAAACAACATTCTAGAAAGATTGACTATTTAAAAAGAAACTTGTATGATGATTTCCTGGATCAATTTCCCTTGTCAATGAATGATAGAAAGAAGGGATTGGTTCTAATGTGAGGGAAAATCCTGGGGGAGGGGTTAGTATACAATTATTTCAACATAGCCAATGCTAGGGTTCCTCTCAAGGGTTTGGAAATGTTCAGATTGTGGTATGGACAGAGGAATTTTCCTCACCCTTTTTAAAATGGATGGATGTATGATATGGGGAAGCTGGTGGTACTGAATGTTTTCCCTAATGTAGACCTGCTTAGGGTAGTAGCTGCAAGATATGACCCTATCACATGGGTAATTAGTGATAATGATGGAAAGGTTTTGTTAAGCATTAACATAGATGATATTCAATAGATTTTTGACTTGAGTGAATCAAGTGAGGACTTGGTGCCTATCAACCTTGACGAAATGAAGCAAGAATATGCAAAGTTGAAGTATCTTTTTAGAGCTAAATTGCTTCCACCTCATCTGGCTAGGGCAGGAGGTTCAAGATTTCATATCAGCCCCAGTGACCAGGAACCTTTCAGATTAAATTGTTTTGCAAATCATTTTCTGGCCACTTTTTATTCATTGTATCATATTTTGGGTTTCAGTCCTGGTGCGGTGATTCCCATTGCATACATGTTCATGGGGGTGAAAATAAAACACCCTAACTTCTCTATCGCATATGAATTTGCTTCTTTCTTGGTTGAGAGGATACATGAGGGGCTATCAAAGCTTCAAAAAAATGATACTGACACTCAATTCTTTTGGTATTCTATGCCGATGCATATATTTTTATTCAAGAATGCTGACTTCTTCTCTGAGAAAATGAAATTAAGACAATCAGTTGATGGAGAAAGATTGCCAATATAGATATGGGCTGCAAATTTATCTTGTAATAAGGAAAGCACTAGTTATGTGCAATTTGATAATTGTTTTGCTTTTAGATTGAGGGCTAGATTGATGGTGAATGTACCTAGGATTCCTGAGGAATTACATGATTTTCTTAGGCCAAATGGGAGGAATCCAGAATTAAAATTTAACCATAACTAAGGTGACATTATCCCATACCCATTCAACACTGCTTTGAGGGTATATGGTTTTCAAGGATCCCCTCATATATTTCCATACAATGTGCCACCAAGAGTGGGGTTTGTAGAAGTTATGTGGTAGATAGGTTACATCCATGAGGAAAACTTCACAGGGAGGGGTAAGGGAACATTTTTCCCTAATTATACAGTGGTATCTGATTTTTCCTTTTCAAAAGGAAGTTGGGTGCACTTTGAGAAATTCTTTGAGGATTATCATTTAAGATGTGGTCCAAAGCGGCAGCATGATCCTGAGGGTTTCTTTACCCTTTTTAGACAAAGAATAAAGGCTGAAAAGTTTGTGCATGAGTTCAAATTTACTAAGGACCTGATAAAAAATGAGTTCAACCTAAATAAGCAGAAGTTGAACAAAGAGAAATGGATAGCTTATGATAAGCTATTAGATATTGTGCACATCATGGATCTGAAATACGATCCACTATTGGAGTTCAGTCCCCACCATAAGAAAATTGATTTTCTAATGGAGAACTTCAAAGAGATTATGGGCACTTTGAGAACCAAAAAAGTAAACTTAGAGTTGAGTCTGGGTGTACAAGAACAAGGTGCCAGACTATTTGAAACAAGGCCAACATACCAATCTATAGAAAAGTAGTTCATTTACAAGAGAAAAAAGGATAGCAGCAGTGATGAGGAAGAAGTGGATAGAAAGGGGAAGCAAATTATGAAGTTTCCTTCACAACCAGGTCCAAAATTTAAAGTTCCTGGAGAAATTAAGATCATTGATTTAGAGTCATCACTAGAAGATAGTCCCCCATCACCACCATCTGAGCCAAGCCCTAAAAGGCCAAGAATGATCAACCACATGAGAGTTTGATGGATAAAATTATTGTTACTGGTCAAGACATGCAGGTTGGTATGCCTTGCCCTCCTAGGCCAACTAAATTGGTTTTATTTGATTTAGATATGAAAGGAAAAAGTGTACAAGATGCAAGAATGGAAGCATGTAAGGAGTTTTTAGATGACAATGCATTTCTAAAGACTCTTGTATTCTTGCAATTGGTATGGAGGATGAAGTTTGAAGAATATCAAAATAAATGTAAGGAGAGAAGAGAACTACGATCTGACAGATCAGACCAGGAGAATGATGAGGAAGTGAAAGCTAAATTAATGGAAGAATTTAAGAACATCACTCCTGAAGAAGGCATAAAATTGGTGAGTTAGACTGGTGTATTGATTTTCCCTGAATGGGGCATTGCAGATGCAGTGGCATTTAATGCTATTATGAAGTCCAAGCATCCCTTGAAAGAATCTGAAGAAGTCAAGGCAACACTTCAAGATTTTGCTTTCAGTGAAAAGTATGAAACCTTGAAAATTTGGGCATTGGCCCCACAAGGGAGAAATCCAATTATTACAGACATTAATCCAAATTTCTGAGGGGGATTAATAATAAAGAGAGTTTCAGAGACCTTAACCATCAAGGCCACTATTTTAACTGCTGAAAGGGAGGAGGCTGAAAAGAAAAGCCTAATGGAGAAGTATAACCTTTTGATTGAAGAATACGACAAGATGCAACAGAGGAATGTTGAGTTGCAAAATGAGGTGGAAAGGTTCAGGTATAGACAGATTGGGGAGACATCAAGTGCTCCAGGGACCAGTACATTACCTTCTACAATAGGGTCAGTGCTTCTTGCTTTTCCAATTGTTTCCATACTAGGGTCTCCTAGTCAGAATCCTGCCTTCACCCTTTCTTTAGAGGAAATTGATGAAGAAATAGAGTGCTTTGTTGATACTACAAAGAAGTAGCTCTTGCAATGAATTGATGAGTTACATACATCTTTGAGGGTAAGTGAGGAGGGATCTCTTTCAAAGACAAAAGAGATTGTTACTACTGTTTTAAGGCATTTTAATGAAAATTTTGATAATAAATTGTTATCTATACATTCTTTATATTCTTTTCTATTAGATGCAATAAAGAATATTGATAGGGATCAGGAGGTAGTGATACCATTGATTGAAAATTGGATCCCTAGGGCCAGTGATCTGGATGTCATGTATAAGGCCTCAAGGTTTGATACAAACAATAGGCCCCAATAATTAAAGCATACTCATGTGTTAGTAAAATCATTGCAAGGTTTTCAGACCTTACCAGATGACTTGAGTGGGAAGATTAGGGAGTTGGTGAAGAATTTCAATGATTGGGGTAACACACTATTACCTGATATAATTGATGAGCAAGGGAAAATCAGGTCATTCCAGTAGTGGTAGGGTCAGGTAGGTGAGGTTATCGATGATAAAATTAAATTAATTTGTGATTACTCAGATTATGACTTGTTGGTGAGCTGTATGGATAAAATCATTAGTACTAGCTCATTTTTGGAATCTTTTGAAAGTGATACAAATCAGGTAGTAGTAAAATACACACCTTAAAATGCCAAGCTAAATGAGGTAATTAATTTTGATTGACTGACTGATGAAGAATATCAAAGGTAGGTAGATAAATATTTGATTGAGGAGGAATAAAAGAATGAATTACTAATGGGTGGTAAATTAGATGTTGCGGTTACAACGACCTCCATTTTTGCTTTGATGGCTGTCTCAACGTGGGTTTCTTGTGGTTTTTTGTTGTTGCCTCAATTTTCCTTAGCTGACATGATGAATGAGAATATTCTCTAGGGTGATGGTTGTTGTAACGATTTTTGGAATATCACCAGATGCTTCATTTGGCTGGTGACATGTGTACTTTCTGGCCTGATGCTTGTTTGCTCCTTCATTTTCTATAAGAAGGATTTCAAGGCCAGAAGTATAGGTTAGCAAGTTAGATAATTTTTGGTTGAGTCTAGGTGAAGTTGCAGAGCAAATTTTAAAGTCTGATGGTTTTAGAGAGAAATACAATTTAGGTTTTGATTTATTCTGTAATCGGTTTTGAATTCATGGGGATTTAATATTGTATAACAGTACTAGCATTTGAGTTGAAATGATAAATTCAAACTCATGTCTCTCTACTGTACATGCATATCTGAATTTTGAATAAGATGACTAAGGGTTGTTTCATTCATCTCACTGTTGTGGTGTGTATAATCCTTATTTTAGCTTTAATTCAAGGAATTAATTAAAATGCTTAAATGAGATTATAGGTGGATATGTTCTATATAAGGATTTGATAACTAGTATTGGGTGAGAATGCATACTAATGAAATTGTAATGCAATATTGTCAGGGATCTTATAAGTTATATGTTATTTATTAAATATGTCATAAACCTTTAAATGCTTATGAATTTGATTCCTGCATGTAATGGATATATGGCACTGATCTAAGTTGTACTTATTTGTGTAGTTCAATAATTGTTTATCTTTGCCTAGAGTTTGCTACAAATTGCAAATTAATGACTATATTTTACTATGGATTGTGTTGTAGTTATTTCATGCTCCACATAGTTGATATTATTGGTGAACAACCAATTTTATTCAATATTATCCTATTGTGTTGAGTTATTCAATGGGATTATCTGTTATGTGTTAATATTGTTTATGATATTGGTGCAGAGGTTGTAAACACATTAAGAGATCACCCTCTTGGGTCTTGCAGAGCCCAAAGTGTAGGACTTTTAAAGTCCTCGTTAGTTGTTCTAGATCCTTCAAGCTGCCCTAGATTGGAATTGACAATCCCATAGGTAGATTAGAAGACCAACTTGGTTACAGTGTAAAAAAAAACCAACACCCTCTACCTTTAACCCTAAACTCTAAACCATTAACCCTTAAACTCTAAACCCTTAAAATCTCTACACTCTATCTCTCTCTCACTCTAAACTCTAAACCTTTCCTTTTATTCTTTTATAATTTTCATTATTCTTATTTATTTTACACTTACATTTACAAATACACATACATATGCATTTACTGTTTTCATTTATTTCTTATGTAGTTGAATAGTTTGATCAATTTCATATTATCTATGTTGAAGACTTTAGAATTTCAATTACATTAATTTATGGATATGTTGTATCTATAACACGACAAAACCATATGCTTTTTGCATTTACACTTGCATTTAGAAATACACATTTATATATATAGATATAGATTTCTTTAATGATATGTTGCATTTATTGTTCAAGGAGAGCATCCAGTAATTGCATTTACATTTACATTTAAAAATACATATACATACATACATATATATATGTTTTGTTGAAACATAGGCTTGAACCTCTCATTTCACATACTTTTCTTTACAAAACTCTTGAGGACAATAGCTATACCTTTTTTATTTCTCATCCTACCCTCTATTCATGCATCTTATAATTACAACAGTATCCATGGGGCCTCTTACACAAACTATAGTAATCAGAAAAAGTGTGAGATTCCCTTTATATCATGTTTTGACTAAAAAACTCTCAAAAATAGGGTAACCGGGTTGTATGCAAAGAAATGAAGCTTTCTAACTCAAATCAATGCCTTAAGCCCTCAAATCAGATTCAAATAAAAGCTAACACATATTTTTATGACCTGGAAATTATTTCACATCAAAATATGGATGCATGTGACTGTATAGTGCTTCATAACAAAAAAAATACAAAACTTTTGAAGATAAAACACAGATTTTCCAATCTCAAGAGCTTGTATTTTAAATCTTCAACCATCCACAACCATTACAATGATCAATTTATTCCTTTTAAAGGTCTTTACACGTCAACCACTGAACAACCACCTCTACAACTGAATTTTTAATTTTTATGATCACATGAAACATAAAACACACTAATTTCAAGGTTGTTAACATCACTATTGAAATATTTTAATTTTTTGACCTTTCAAACATTAAAAAGTACATCATTAAATTAATTATGTAATCACATAAAAATTAAAAACATCATAAATTTATTATGTAACCACATAAATCAAATATAATTCTATCAAGAAATTAATATCAAATAGATAATATAATCGCATAACTTATACATTTCAATGTCATTGATCTTCTTCTTCATCCAACTCTTTGTTTGTATCATCCAATCCAGATTCGACATTGTAAGGATTGGTCATATCATCATCATCATCATCAATATTAGTTTTGATAATTTCATCATCCACAATTATATCATCTTCATGAACATTAACTCCTACATCACCATGATCTAGTTCCTCCTCTTCCACATCTTTGTCAAGGACATAATCAACTAACTGTTGATCCTGATCATCATCTACATCATCTTCTAGTTCTTTGGTATCTTCTTCTTCCACCACATTATACTTTACCGGCCTTCCTCTTGGATCATGTCTAACAAAAAATGACCAACCCAGTTTACCTGGAACCTCTGAGTAAAATACCTGCTCACATTGGCTTGGAAAAACAGATGGCTCATTTCCAGCTCACTCGATCAACCTTATATTAACCATGGTAAATCCATTATCATGTTCAATAATAGTTCTCTCAAGATCATTTTTATTCAATCATATTTTGTACCATAGGATGACGAACAAAATTAATCTGAAGGACTTAAAGTCACACTCAAGTATATCATCCAAAATCCCATAGTATCAATTTTCTGAGACTTCTGGATGTATGTTGCTTTTAGATGAAATATTAGTCACCTGAAAGACTGTAGTTATACCAAAATCACAAGTTTTCTTCATGCCATCCAACATTTTGATTCAAAATTTATGACCATTGCACCACATAGCCTTGTGGCATTTCACCTTAAATATGTCAAACATGTAAAAAATATTGCAATATCATCAGTTAATAAACACATTTATTCTTGGCCGAATGTATGCAAAGAAAATAATCTCAACATATATATACATCAATATACTTAAAAATAATTAAATAATATGTGTGATTAATATATTTATACGTACCTATTTATCTCTTAAACTATATGCTAAATCAATTTCCCTTTGTGTAACATTGGAATCTCCATTATGATGAGCTTCTTTAACCAATGAAGCCACACCTTCCCATGTTAATGCGCGACTAGATTGTTGACACTGTTCAATCCATACCATCATTCAATCAATATTTTTGGTGATGTACAAATATAGTGCATCCCACTCTTGACCAACTATATCAAAAAAAAGTGAAATTCACAAACAACGTATAATTAGTTAAATACCACAATATACGACATTAATTTATAATTGATGTATATTGAAGATTAAAAATTAAATAAGTACAATATACATAAAAACCATATGTAAAATGTATTCCAATTAATCTCCACGACCATCTTATAATTACCTCTCACTTTCTTCAATCTACCTTTCCCGATCAGGTACTCCCCTTCGAATTTGTTAACGGGCTGCATCCAAAACAATCTACGCGATTCACGCTGCAAACTTAGGAAGATATTCACTAATGTACACCACGGTTTGGTATACCATATATCCCTCCACCATAGAACCCTTAGGATGTGCTCTTTATCTAACCAAAGCCTTCAAAAATTTCAAGTGCCTTTCAACCATCCACATTGACCTTGTGTGTATAGGTCCACACAATTCAATCTCTTCAACCTAGTGTATGAGGTAGTGTTCTTGTGCATTGAAAAATGTTGAAGGTAGAAACTTTTTCATTTAACACATTAGATGAGGAATTTTTCTCTTCCAATAATTTTTGTCTTCTTTATGAATTTCTTTAGATGACAACCATTTACAAGTGATTCAAGGTGCAAATATATTAACAAGATTTAACAAAAATATACAGTATATTACATAACAAGTAAAACAAATAGAAATTATAAGATGTATACAATGAATTGAACAAATCTTTCTATTTACCTCATGTATTTTCCAAGATCATATATAACTTGCTTGACATCATGGTTGCTTTGTCCTTATATATGTATAGTAACGACCGCAACAATTATAAAACGATATTTTCATTATTTTTCCAAGAAACACAACACACCGAAAAGACGCATTATAATGTTGTATATAATATACTTAGAATAATTAATACCTTAATGGCGTATGCTAATCATTCATTTTTCATCCCTAATTCAACATGTCTCTATAGAGATAGAGGTAGAACGTACTGCAACAATTATAAAATGATCTTTTCATTATTTTTCTAAAATTAGTAAACACAATACACTGAAAAGTACATGCATTATACAAGTGTATATAATATACTAGAATAATGACCTTAATGAAGGTATGCCAATCATGCGTTTTCATCCCTGACCCAAATTCACCTTTCTTTGTTATTATATTGTTTACGTCAAGAACAAACCTTCGTATAAATCCCAAAATTTATCGCATAATTTTTATAAAGATTGCTTTCATGTTCTCATGAATAACCGCCAAGTTGAACTTACATTAATTTTGTTCCATCAATATTTAATCGAACGACATTTCATTGTAAATGATTGGCTTTCTCAACGTCACTACAAATTTTCGACATTTTTTTGTTGCTTCCAATATTTTTCATAACGTTGTTATATTTTTCCCGACATGTTTTGTATCAAACAACGACAATTTAAAATTTTACCACAAGTAGGAAACCTATTAAATTTGTCTCTTATTAACTTTTCAAATTCCTACGTTTCTACTTATTAACGCTGAATGCATCTTTCATGAAGATATGTTTAAACAATTAACGATAATCACAATACTCATACCACATAAGAACACAACACAATATAAAAATATAAATTCAAACATATCATATATGATAGATAAATAATTTTATTTGACGATAACCCGACAATTAATTCTATTATATTTCAACTTTCATAGCAGTGTCATTCTTCACGGTTTCTGATGTATTCCCCCTCTTTTTCCCATTGAAAGACAAGCTTTTTCAAGATTGATACTTTACGCATTTTGCTATGAAGTGCCTATACTCATCAAACACCTGCTTTCCTAAACTTGTTGAACGACGAGATTTCATCTTTGGACTACAAATTGGACATGCAAATTTTCCCTTTATTTGAAGACAGGTGCAAGATCATATATAACTGGATTAAATATGTCAATTTTATAATTATATATAATGAATGTATTATTTTAAAAAATATTTATATCTACTTCCTATAAAATTAAATATTTTAAAAGTTGCATGGAACATTATAATTGCAACAAAATGTGTTACCTTATCATCAATTGTCCATACAAAGATTGCATGGACCAAAATTGTCCTTTGCCCCATTTGGCTTCAGACGCCATATACATAGCGACAGCTATTCCATAACTTGTAAGAATCATCGATAAGTAGGGTTGATATATACATTCATATCTTTAACTCGTACTTACCTACTGAATCTAACATAAACATTACATAATTATTATAAACCATTTTATCTAATATATATAAATTAATATGTACGACTATCAACGAAAAATGTCACATTAAAACAAATAAAGACAGTAAATGCAGATGCCAAATACTTAAAAAAATTGACGAACAAATACTCGAACAATCATTGACAACATTATGTGCTCCCTCTTTATTGACATCCATGGAGGAATGTTATTGTTGATAACAAAAAAAGGCCACACCGAGTAAATAGATCTCAACTCTCCAAATGGATTGACACCGTCCACTCCCAATGAAAGTATGAGATTACGAGGTTCTTCTTTAAAGTGTGGCCATTTTTCCTCCATGTCCCTAAATGCAAAACCATTTACAAACATTTGAAGAATGTCATCTCCACTTTTATTCCATGCATGATAATCCATAAATTGCGCTAAATTTTTGCACCTAAATAATCGTTGCATATGTGGAATAATAGGAATATAACGAAGAACCTTGTGAGACACCTTTTTTGTTATTTGATTTGTTCGATATCTATTGATATGACATTCTATGCATTCTATTGAAAATTCCTATTGTTTATGATATATAATATTATTTCAATGCGACACGATCTATCGCTTTCATACTCCATTACGACATCTTTCATAATCAATAAAATACATGTAAACAGTTAAAAATGGTAGGTTTCCGAAGCAGAATAAAATTCACCAATCAATTCCATAACAAAAAAATAATTTTTAATATGTTAATATTAACGTACATATTTCATCCTTATTTACTTTCAAATATTTAACCAACAACAATTAAAACGGATGGTAACATGACATATATGATATACCTTAACATCCGCTAGATTGTTACGCGTTGATAAAACCATTCATAACCTTCAAGCTCTCAACAACAACAATACAACAGGGCATTGTTTGAGAGCTCTCATAAAGGGTCAGGAGTGCCTTCTCAAGATACGCGTGAAATCATTTAACATTGAAAGCCATCTCGATCATCACGACGCCTTCACTAAATGCGCCATACGATCAACGTGATTCGCACTCATCATCTTCAACTAATTTTTCAAATGACGATCATCTTCTTCCATGGGTGATCATTAACTTCATCTGAGCATACTAACCCACGTTTCATCCACTTGCAAAACCACATTCTCCGTACGCGATAATCCATATCATCCGGCTCTTGTGCACCCCACCTTTATAATAACGATGATTAATAAATAAATTACGATCACGATCGTTGATTATATATATATATATAAAATGTTAAAATGATATAAACATTTACAAATTCAATTAATATAAACACATATAATGAACAACTTACCAATGGATGATAATCATGCCCCCCTTCAATGTGACCATGCTGCCTACAATGTTTCTCAGCTGTTGTGATTAAAATTTGTCTTGTTTTTAAGCCCTTGCAATTATTGCAAGGACAATAAAATTTTCCATCACCCTTTCTTTTCAATCTAGCCCACAATCTATCAATTGTCTCTTCATTTTGTTCTGGACTAATATTATCTGACATGATTTTTCTTTACCAAGCTTGACTATTTAGATCTTCAAAAAATATCAAACTCATAGTCCAATAATTTGTATTCATAAATAGGTAACATAATTTAATAATTATAATATTTTACACCAAAAAAAGTTGGCATGCAACCACCCCTACAAAACAAAAGATAGTCTAAAGTTAATGACCCCAAAAAACACTTTAAAATGCTAATTCCAAATCTTATTAAATTCTAATTTTACTATGATTTCCAACTGTTAAGACTCCTAAAATAAGAATATTGAACTTGATTGCAAACTTCCTACAATGATGGAGGTAGCGAGCTAGTAAGAGCAAGTGACCCATTCCTAAGGAGCAACAAGTCAGAATCATCATTTCTAATGTCAATATGGATTTATTCTTTTAGTTAAAGATGCAATGTGTCACTTCTTATGACGAGTTTATCCCTAGGGCCCTCAACGTTGAGAGAGCCCTAATAAAACAACAACAAAATCATTGGTAAGAGCATGATTAGTGTACAAACCCTAGGCCTTCGTATAAACATAAATAATAACTATGGTGGATTAGTGAGGTTGCAATACCAGAAATATTGAGACATTGTAGGTAATAACAAAATCTTGCAATATAAAGATTGTAGCCAATAACAAGCACACTATGTAGCTTAGTGACATTTTTAAATACGATCTACAGTAAGAAGAATGACAGTCACTTGAGATGTGGTAGTGAAAAAGAGGCTGAGCAGTGACGATAATAAAGCTCAAACCTTGCATAGTAAAGTGCTGAGATTTTAACAGTGAGTTTCGTTACCCCCTTGCTGATCTTAAGGGTTTTTCAAATGTTTTGGTAGTGTTAGAAATTCAAATGCAATCAGGAAATGGCTGTTCAAATGAAGTAACAGTGGTAATCATAGGTTCAATGTTTCTTCTTAGCCATTAATGTATAATGGAGGTAGTGGATTGCATGTTTGAGTAGTGTTTTGAGACTCATCAAAGATGAGAGAATAGTGAATAATACCTTTTGGACTGTGAAGTAGTTTCAATAAGGTTGAAGGATCTTAAGAACTACAATACCATGAAACAATGAGTCCCCTATAGTAAGTAGGCAGTCTATAGGGCATAGTTTGATTTTATAGAAGGATGTTCATGAAAGAAATCTTCAAGTGATAGTGAGTGAGCTATTTGAGATTGCAATTAAGGGTGTAATACCCAATCTTAAAGGAAGTTAACAAAGTAGTAAATGTGAAAGAAAATCAAATCGTACTCAACAAACAATTCACAATGTTATCTTGCATAATGCCTTGAATTTGAAGACAAAAATATCATTGTATATTCATGATGAAAGTGGTGACCTTAATGGTCAATCACTAGCAACCATGATTTTAAAACATGTTATTGTGCCTATGGAGGAAACATTTTAAGCAAGATAGTGAGTGGTGGTTTGGAACAATAGCAGGTATGAAGGACTTGATTTATATGCATACTATGAAGTCTAGCTTAAGACACCGTTCTTAGAAGAGATTGAAGGTGGATTATGGAACTCCAGGGTTATCATGAAAAGGATTAAAGCAAAGACTGAGATCTATTTAAAAGCCATGGTCATGAAAATATTAAAGATGTCACATGCAAAACCCTAGTGGATGGAGTAATGAATATAGTGCTAAAGAGGATAGTGTGCTGGGGCAAATTTGGGATATCTCCACACTATCTAATTACAGGGAAATACATCATTTCTTCTTTTTGTATATAAAATAAATCATTCTAAACCCTATATAGGATACATTGATACTTCAAAAATCTCTGAAAAAATTTGAGATTATGCAAATATATGTCAAGTAACATCCATAAGGTTTAGAAAATCTTGATCACTCTCTAGACTAGCCCATTAAGCATAGGTTGTGCTTGAATGCACTACATAATTGATATAACACACCACTATGCATATCAACCAGAGTTATAGGCTCTTTATTGCAACAAGAGATAATCACTCTTCTATCATGTTATAATTACATCCTAACCTATTAAACTTGAGACAACCTGAATGCACCCAATGATGATTGACACCTACATTATACAACCTGAATTAACTACATTATATGAGTGCCTCCATTTCTATCACAACATAGCCACATTAAACTTGGGACACATATGAATGCATCATGTATTTGTTATAGCACAATTGTGCCACATGACCAATAGAGTTATGGATCACATAATTACAGTCACAAGAATATGTTCCTTGTTGTGATCTTATGGTGATTCCACACAACAAAATATGGACATGAAATTCTCAAAACCCTAAATCTCTAAAAATGAAATCTTATGAGATGTTGCTTTAAAATATGATTTTCAAACCTGAAACTACAAATCTGACTTCACAACTGAATTATGCAAAAAGACAATGACTACCCTCAACTGGCGATATCTTCTTGAGTTTTTTCTGATTTTTCCCAAGAAAATCGTCCTTAGTTCTCCACAAACTATCTCAAGTAGAGAAAAAATTGTCCCAATAAATCAGGCATGAACTCACTTTTCATTATGTTGGCCACAATTTGATTTTTTTCTATTTTTCATGTTTGTCAAAAATTCGACGAAAATGATAGCTGACATTTCGATGAACCCCAAGTTCATCGAAATTTCGACAAACGTCGAGGATAAAATTTCAAAAAATTGAAAATTACACATCAAATTTTACAAGAACCCAACAATACATCAAATCATACATATTTTGTCAGACATTTTCGTCAGATTTTGCAGTCAAATGAGTTAGTGAGAGCTTGGTCACCTTTGGTTTCAGTTGTGGGTTGTTGGGTTTTTTGAACTAATCTATATTTGAGTGGGATCTTGTGCAGAAAACACTTTGTGATCTTGTTGTAGGAATTTTAAGATTGCAAGTTCATTAGGAGAATAGAGGTGGAGAAATTTTCTAAAAATAATTTTGAGATGTGGAAGCTAAAGATGGAGGATTTGTTGATAGATCAAGATTTGTGTAATGTTGTTGATGAGAATGTTTCAAGACCTGCAAATCCTAATCAAACTACTCAATATGATGTTATGGAACATGAAGCCAAGGGTCTAATTAGATTGTAATTGGAAGACTTTGTTTTAATTAATTTCCATGAGGAGACCTCTACACAAAAACTATGGAAGAAGCTTGGTGAGATGTATTAGGCCAAATCTTTAGTGAACAAGATTTTCTTGAGGAAGAATTTGTATTCCTTGAGAATGGAAGAGGGTGGACGAATCATAGACCACTTGGAAGCATTCAATATGTTGGTGGCTTAATTGGCATCAATTGGTGTCAAAATGGATGAGGAATAGAAATATCATATGTTACTTTGTTTTTTGCCAGATTTGTGGGATTCGCTTGTTATGGCTATGGGAGCACTTCCATTATATTGAAGACTGAAGATGTGGAGGGTTCTTTTCTTTTTGAAGAAATGAGGAGGAAGGTATCCATCACTGCTAAGGAGGCCCTAAATGTTCATTGAAAACCTAAGGAAAATGGAAAGAAGAATGAGAAGTGTGACAAAGCCAAGTCCAAGGGGATATTTAAATCTCCTAGAAAGTCCAAAGTTATTTGTTGGAACTATGGTAAGCCTGGGAATGTTCGTAAGGAACGCAAAGAAGAAAATAAGAGGAAAAAGAAGAAAGTTGATTATGATTCTAAGTCCGAGAAGGAAGATGATGACGAATTCAATGCAGCTTTGGAAACTCATGTAGGTAATGATGCATGGTTAATTAACTTAGGTGCATCTTTCCATATGACCTTTAATAGAGATTGGTTTTGTGAATATGAAGAATTTAATGGAGGTAAGGTGTACTTGGGTGATGATTCTCATTTAGAAATTTTTGGTCATGGTAAATTTAAAATCAAAATTCCTAGTGATAGAATAAAAATGATTAATGGTGTGTTCCATATCCCTAGATTAGCACAAAATTTATTTTCTATGAGATAACTAATAGATGCAGGTGTGTATGTAGTATTTTCTAATGTGGGATGCAAGAGGGTTAGAGGTGCTATGGTGATTTCTAGAGGTGTTAGATATGACACATTTGATAAGCTTGATGCATGCACTATTGAGTGCAATAGTACCTTTGTGAAAATCAAGTCTATGGAAGAAGTGAGGGTTTCACCTTCAGTAGATGATCATGAATTTTGGGTACCCAAGGGTGCTCTTTCTTTTGAAACAAAGTTACCTACAAAGAAAACTATGTTATGGCTCCTGAGACTTGGCCACATTGGAGAAAAGGGTCTAAGGACCTTGAAAAATAAAAACCTTGTTGAAGGTTTGTCTTATTGTAAACTTGAATTCAATTTATGTCAGCATTGCATTTATGGAAAAAAATTGCATTCATTTTTACTTGAGTTCTCATAAATCTTATGGTGTATTGGATCTTATTCATTCTGACGTGTTTGGTCATGTAGATTTTCCTTCGATTGGTAAATACACATATTATGTTTCATTTATTGTTGATTATAGTAGGACATGGGTATATTTTCTAAAGAGTAAATTTGAAGTTTTTAGTTGATTTAAAGAATTTAAAGCAATGGTTGAGTTACATACTGGAAAGAAAATAAAATGTCTAAGGACTGATAATGGCAGTGAATTTCACTCTAATTATTTTGATAAATTTTGTAAAGATTGTGGTATTCGTAGAAAAAAGACAACTTCGTATTCTCCACAACATAATGGAGTTGCAAAAAGAATGAACAAGACATTGATGGAGAAGGCTAGGAGTATGTTTAGTGGCATTGTTCTAGAACAAAAGTTTTAGGCTAAAGTTGTTGTCACTTCCTCTTACTTTATTAATAGGTCTCCTACATCAGCTCTTGTCAATAAGACACCTATAGAAGCATGGTCGGGTTGGAAGCCTTCATTGAGACATCTTATATTTTTTGGTTGTGAGGCATATGCATGTGCCAAAGGAGAAGCGAACAAAGTTGGAGAACAAGGCTATGAAATGCATCTTCATTAGATACAATTATCGTGTGAAAGGATACAAGCTTTGGGAGCCTATTACACAAAAGATAATACATAGTTGAAGTGTGATTTTTATAGAAACTAAGACTTCTTCTAATACATTGCAGCTAGAACAAAGTAAACAGGAAGATGTGATTCAATTTCCTCCTACACCTAAGAAAGCTGAATTGATGCTCAAGGATAGACAAGAAATTGAGGAGATCTCATCTAGCTCTGGATCTTTAGAAGAGGAGGAAGAGCCTCCAACTCAACTTGTTCATAGGTCTACAAGACATAGAAAACCACCTAAAAGGTGTTCACCTGATGATTGGAGATGTATTTTTTCTTCGAATACTAACATGGATAAACCCAGATTTGTAGAAGAGGCACTAGGTATGAATGATGTGGAATCCTAAAAGATTGATATGGATGAAGAAATGGAATCTTTGAAAAATAATGATAAATGGGATCTTGTAACATTTCATGAAGGATGAAAACCTATTGGTTGTAAATGGGTGTTCAAGAAAAATATTGGTTCAGATGGAAGTATTGAGAAATACAAAGCAATTTTGATTACAAAGAGTTACTCTCAAATTGAGGGTGCTGATTATGGTGAGATATTTTCTCTTGTTGTAAAAATGAAATCCATTAGATTTTTTCTTTCTATTGTTGCTGATTTTTATTTAGAGGTTGAGTAAAAGGATGTGAAAAATTCTTTCCTTCATGGTGATTTGGAGGAGGATATTTATGACACAACTAGAGCATTACGTGGTGAAAGGTAAAAGTAAATTGGCTTGCAATTTGAAGAAATATTTGTATGGCTTAAAATAGAGTCCTATGATGTGGTACAAAAAATTGATATATATGTGTTGAGATTTGGATTTGAGCATTCTAAATCAGATCATTGTGTTTATTATAAAACTAATGGTGATGATTTCCTATTTATTGCATTATATGTTAATGATATGTTATTTATTGGAAAAGGGAAAGGTATGATTTCAAAATTGAAATCTCAACTTGCTTCTAAATTTGAAATCAAATATCTTGGTGAAACTAAACACATTCTTGGGATAGAAATTAAAAGAGATAGAGTGAACAAAAAGTTATGGCTTGGAAAAAGTAAGCATGTGAATACAATTTTACAGAGGTTTGATATGCAGGATTGTAGACCATTGTGTGTTCCTGTTTCAGTTGGAACAAAGTTATCTATTTCAGATTGTCCAACATCCCCATTGGAGATAGAAGACATGAGCAGAGTGCATTACCAAAGTGCAGTTGGAAGTTTGATGTATGCTATGGTGTGTACTAGACCAAAAGTTTCCCAAGCAATGGGATTTCTTTCTAGATATATGTCTAATCCTAGTAGAGTTCATTGGGATGTAGTTAAAAGAGTCTTTAGATATTTGTACGGTACCTCATATTATTCCTTATGTTATCATAGTAATATGAATGAAGATGATATTTCCCTTGATATTATGGTTATGTGGATTCAAACTGGATAGATGATGTTGATAGAAAAAGATCCACTAGTGCTTATGTGTTTACTTTATTTGGTGGTGCAATTAGTTGGATGAGTAAGTGACAGGTTGTGGTTTCTTTTTCCACTACTAAAGCATAGTATATGGAAGCTACTCATGCTTGTAAAGAATCCATTTTCCTCAAGAGACTTTGTTCAAATATTCCAGTATAAAACAAGGTGTAATGACAATTTATTGCGACATTCGAAGTGCGATATGTCTAGCCAAGAACCCAACATTTCATGCCAGGACCAAGCACATTGATGTGCAGTATCATTTTGTTAGAGATATGGTTGAAAATGGCAAGGTGAAGTTGGTTAAGGTAGAGACTTTGATGAATGTTGTTGATTTTTTTACCTAAGCCTGTGAGCACAAAGAAGTTCAGATGGTGTTCAGAGACTATGTGCCTTTCAGCTCCTAGAAATTAAAGAGACAATGTTTACACCCTCATGTTGCTTGACATACATTAAATAAAGGATATATTGTAAATATGGATTGTTCATTATTAGGTTTTAGATCTAATGGCAGATATTTTATTGGCATGTCCTTTCCCTAGAATGTAACTATATTTTATGAGGGCGTTGTGTTACGACTGTGGTAGAGATTGTAATGATTTTTGAGAGTCTGATAGTGTTCGTGTTGTCTCTTGATCTCTGAGTGGTGATACTCTTGTGAGAAGCTTGCTCTACAGGTATATTGTAATCTTTGTGATTTAATGAATAATATATTGGGCAGATTTTGGAGTGTGTGGTTTTTCTCTTGAAAGGGTTTTCTCCACGTAAATCATTGTGTTTTGGTATGCATAATATTTATGTTTATTTTTGTTTAAGTTTCTATAACTGTTAAAGATTTATAAAATTTTTGCATTATTATCCTCTCAAGATTAGTGTAGGAAGTTGTTCCACTACCTTATCTTCCTTACACAACATAGGTATCACCTGCAAGGCTTGAGGAAGCCAAGGGGAGAGACAAAGTTGTGAGAGCCAAGAGAGTTACAGAGAGTGTTGTTGTAGCAAGCTATAGATATTTGTGTAAACAAGAGAGCAAAAGAGAAAGAAAAGAGAGAATGTCCAAGAGAGAAGCTTGAAGACCAAATGAATTGGAAAGATATCATTTAAAGAGAGAAGAGGAGGGAAAATAAGTTTCTCAAGCCATTACAAGGCATCCTGGGCCGTTACCATAGACAAAAGTAGTTGACAAGTGGAAAGGTTGTCAAAAATGGTTGTTTGAATGTAAAAATTTCATAGGATGCTAGCTTATCATGTGAACGTCCACGTGACACGCTATTGTCCAAACACATCATGCTATAAAATGATGAGAATAAGAAAATGTAAGGTTTGATGCAAAGCTAATGCATAAGATTATTTGTTGAAAAGCGGTTTTGAGCATCCTAAGAGGGGAAAAGGATAATTTAGGGGCTAAAATTAGCCTACACAAGTGCTAAGGGAGTGGATACTAAATTGGATACAAGAATTTATGTGAAATTGCAAGGGGTGCAATTTTATGACATTACAATTCTGCCCAAATTTCATAAGGATCAATCTCTAGAAAGTGTTAGAAAAAAAATATACTATGGTAGGGTGAATCAATATATCCCTTAGAACCAATTCAAATCAACTTATCCAACTTATCAATCAATATATGTGGCTATCTTAGAAAGATAACACATGCAAAAGCAAAAGAAAAAACATACAACATTAGAATTTATGTGGAAACCCAACAAGTGAAGAACCGCGATGGGAAAAGTTGCTTGGTGCTACTATCCAAATACAACCTCTCAAATGAATCAATGATTACAATAGATTTAAGGTCTTTAACCTAAGGAAGTTTACGATTCCCTGCTCACTTACAGAATGAGGCTACAACTCTTTGAAGAATCAAATGACAATCACATCATCAACACTACTATTTCCTTTGAATCACTACCTTCAACACTTCTACACTTCTTTCTACCTTTGGTTCACTACCTTTGGAACTCAAACTTCCACTTCTTCCTTTGCCTCATTGCCTCCAGTACTCACTCACACAATTAGGTCGGCTCATTGCCTTTCACACACTACTTAAACTATTTTTATTTTGGGCTCACTACCTCTAGCATATAATAAACACTTTTTCACAAATTCACTCACATTACTTTACCTTCAACACACTATTGTCAGCACATTATATTGATCACACAATGAAAACTTGTATTTTTTCAATCACACATTTGATCTTTCTTTTATACCTTCCACAAGCTTCAAAAAATTTCCCCTTGTCATCCATTCTAAAACATATGAACATGAAACATGCAATAGCCATAAATGAGTTGGCTTCAATTCATCCACAAGAAAGGGAAATCAAATTTTTTCCAAGCCAGGTGATAAGCAGGACCTATTTAAAATATGCATGCATCCCTATTTTGATGCACACCACAAAAAATTGGTGTAAGCAACTTAGAATACTAAGTTAGCCCAAAAAACACTCAACCCTTGAAATATTAATTTCTAGACACAAGAAATATTGGAAAAGCAAGTTAGAATCATGTGGATCACATAAAAAGTATCAAATGATATTCAAGAATATTCCCATGCCCTTCTTTTGAAAAATTATGCAAATTTCAATTGTCGCAAGCAAACAAACACATAACTAGTATCTATCACAAACCTAGACAACACAGTCTTGAGATATATCTTGAAAGCTCAACTTGCAGTACACAAAAAAATTCAAATATTGATAGCTCAACTTGTGGTACACCACATAAACTAAAACTCGAGAGGAGACAATAGATGAACATTGTAATAACTCCCTTTGAATCGCAAGACCTCAACACAAACTTCAGATAAATGTGGAGCATTTCTCAGAACCTTCCATGACTATAATAGTATAGTCACCACTCTGCTTACCCAAGAAACCTTAGTGATAACATACTATGTCATAGAAAAAATTCCCTTTGACATTTTCATGGTATTTTAGGTCTTTCTTCATGATGCTTGGTCCATTTTTCTTTGACTTAATATTGAAATGTAACTTAAACATTCACATTAGGTCCTAAATATTCAAATTATGGTGTCTTGTGAAGGTCTTGTGAAGTTTTGTATAACATTTCTACACTTTTCTAGACTCTATTCATCACAATTCACCTAAAAATCACCTTTTCATCACTTATCAAGTCCCTTTTTGAAGTGTTGTAAAATCTTGTAACAAGATTTCATGCTTTTCTAGGCTTAATTTCACTATTTACACCTTTCTTATGCTTTTATTTGACCCCTTTATGCACTCATAAGGCTTAATTAAGTTTGTTTTTGAATGTAAACCAAACAAACAACATTAAATGTAACTTGATTCCTAACACCCACTTTCAAGTCCAAGGTGGGACCCATTCGCCATGGGTGGTGAATGAGTCCCTCTTGGCCCAAAATTCAAAATATTTCAAATTTTCTTTTGCATTTTTATTCAAAATTACCTTACGTCAACGTGTGATGAGGTATCATTGGGTTACTAAGGAAAAATTGTATAAACAAGTTTTTTTCTCCTCATTTTACATCTCCTAATCTCATAATCCATTCAAGCATTCAATCATCCATTCAAGCACCTTCCATCATGCAATCAAGCATCAGTCAAATATTGTGGAGCAACCATTGACATATCTTCATATTTCTTCAACAAGGTTGTGGTGAGTTTAGGACATTTGCATGTTATTTATTCACCTTTCCTTGTTCATTTCATTCATTTTCTTCATTAAGGGTTTGATTACCAAAGTGATATTTGACCAAGGCAAATCCCTATTTAACCTAACCCTTAACCATTTTCCCCCTTTTGCATGTGTGTTTGTAGACTTGTGTATGAAAATTTATCAATCAATTAGGTGTTGAAAAGTAGACAAGAAGTCAACAAAGTGTTTTAAGTCAACTACAACCTCTTTCAAGCTTGGGGACAACCTATAGTCCATTTTCTACAGATTTAACTTTGTCAACCCGACAAGAAGACAAGCTCAAATCCGGTGCTACATAATTGGTCCCTGATTTCATAGAATTTTGAGAGAGGATTGATTCACCATTAGTGGTGAATAAGTCCCACCTTAAGGTAGCAGAGTTATATTTTGTCAGATTCTAGATCCCAACAGTCATAAACTAGTTTTTAGGACTTTTTGCCAGAAGCGGGACTGATTCGCCATCAATGGCGAATGAGTCCCACTAGTGATTTTCACTAATTTCTGCCAACATTCAGGACACTCTATATTCGTCATTCCTTCCCAGGTGCACTCTGATTCAACCTTCTTCATTTTTGGTTTGCATTTTTCATGTTTAGTTCATGCTTGCATATCACATTGTGTTTTCAAGCATTGCATATATCTTAGGTTTTGCATTCATAATCAGTAAATTACATTACTTAGTTTCACTTAGATCATTCCATTTATTCATAATTCCATCTTTCATTCCTTTAATTGAGTGAACCACATATTTTGAGTGAGGTTTATCTCTCTCCTTTTAGGTGAAACATCTTAAGAGTGCAAGAGTAGCGTATAAACTTCACTCCCAAAAATTTATGGTTCATTTTGGTGAACCTGCATATTGAGCATTTTATCTTTTGGATTTCAATTGCATATTGCATCCTAGGCTTCATTTGCATCAACATTCAATTAGGTTTTGTTTTTTTTGCATCCTAGGGTTTCTTAAAATTGCATTAGTGAAAGACTCATTTAGACTTCATTTTTGTATATCATATCATTGAAAAACTAAAAATATGCATTTGCATCCTTAGTTCGCATCCGAAAAGCACTAAAATCACTTTTAATTTTTTGAAAAACACAAAAAAATCTCATAGCTAGACTCATTCACCACCTTGGGCGAATTAGTCCACCTGCATATTTTATACTGCATTTTCAGGCATTTTTCTAGGCATTTACTACATTTATGTTCTTTGTTGTTATTTCTCTATTTCATTTTGCAGAATTCCTATTATTTTCATTTTTCACTCCTAGATTACATTGCATTTGCATTCACCCCATCTTTTGTGGTACTTGTATGAGTTTTTGGTGCCCCATTGATAATACTTTAGTGAGATGAAGTTCTAGACTCATGGCTTCCCGCGATAGCACTTTCATTGTGGACCTTGGAATCTCAAGAGCTCCTACTTCTAGTATGGACAATGGTGCATTAGGCATGGATACTACCATTGGTAGGTCTTCACGTTTCCATCCAATGAATGTTGACACACAAAACAATTTAATTCTACAAGAAAAAATCATTAGTATTCATGAGGATTTTTCACATTTAAAACAAGATTTATCCCTTGAAAATATCTCCACCACTCTCATACCTGAAATAGAAAACCTTCATCGTCTGATTAAAAGTGAGGATGGCTTACAAGTTATAAAAAGAATAGTTGAGATATGCAACAAACATGTTCCTTTTACTTCCCAGTCAGCCAACATTGTTGTAAGCCAAGGAGAATCTCACAATCCTCCTCCTTCAACCATAGCATCCATACCAACTTATACCACTCCTCAAGTTACAACAACTATGCAACAGGTTAGTCATGTGACTCCTTCTTTTTCCATTCCAACTAGCATTCCTAGTTCTTTTGTGGCATCGCATATTCGTTCTTCCACCTTCACCCCTTGTAGTGTCCATTTCACTTCCCCTAACATTACATAAACTCCGCCATTTTCCCTTCCACCTCATACAACTTACACCAATCCCATCATTACACAAGTCTTTAACACCGTTTCATCCATGCAACAACAAATATCCACCATTAGCCAAATTCAAAATGCTCAACACACATATCATGTTCGTAGTAGTCCATTATCCTTAGAGATCTTATGCACACAAATGCCACAAGGAATTAAAATGCCTAGGTTTTAGAAATACGGAGGTAAAGCAGACCCTGCTAATCATGTCAATGCTTATACAACATTGTGCAGTGACTTTGTCCTTGATGATAAGTTGTTAGCCAAAAAAATTTCCTAGGACCTTGAAGGACATTGCATTGGAATCATTTTCAAACTTACCCAATCATTCAATCTGATCATTCAATGAACTTGTGGATGCCTTCATAAGTCATTTCCAAGTCCATGTGACTCCCAAAAAGATAATGGCTAATTTAATGTGATGTAAAACAAATGCCGATGAAAAATTAATTGATTTCATTTCACGATATCAGTCATTGTATGCTCAAATTGATGTCAAGATTCTTGATTCACATCTACAGAAGATGTTTATCAAAAACTTGCACACTCACCTTCAGGATAAGTTAACTATGATGAAATTCCCTTCATTCATGCATTTATGTATGACCCTTTGTGATTATCACAACTCGGTTTCTAGTCATGATTCAAAGTCCACTTCTAACCAAGCTAAGAAGTCTAAGAAAACCAACCAAAACAACTTGCAAAACTTTAGAAAACCAAACAGAGGCTTTTTACAGTTCAATATTCCTTCTCCACAACCAACCCAACCTATTCAAAGTCAAGTGGCAGTTGTTAAAGCAATGATGCCCTTTACCTATGGGGACCCTAAGAGACAATTTACTCCCTTACCTGATACCCTCCATAATACAATGAACCAATTGTTCTAGCAACAAATGATCACTTTTTGTACTGTTAAACCACTTGATACCACCAAGCCTTTACCACCCACCTTTAAACCTAATGCTTACTATCATTTTCATCACCAAAATGGACATGACACAAAAAAATGCAAGTGTTTCAAACACTTAGTTCAAGACCTCATTGATTCTAGTTGTTTGTCGATTGCAAGTGTCAATGATCAAGGCAATAAGTTTGTTGCACCCCCTAACCAGAATTTACAAATTTTTACCAACTCTATGCCTAAACACAATTTTTATGTAGACATATGGCTTATTTGATTGGCATATGGATTTTAGTGTTGTCATTGATGGCAACCTAAGTCATTTCTCTAGTCTGCAAATTAGGATTCATTCATACCGAAAGGTAAAGTACAAAGTATTACCAGATGAAAGAATGAAGAATAGGGTATCCAGTTAGTTTGTTGATCTGTATGCTTTGCCAAATCATCATTTTGAGTTGTGGATCCTTGAGTGAGTTTTCTAAGCATCTATATTATCTTATTTGTTAAGTTTTGTGATGTTTCACTAATCGATGTATGGGTTAGGAGATCTAGTAGGATGATTTTCTGTTTATTTGTTCTTGAAGGCCGACTAAGTGAATTTTGCATGTCATGGATGTGTAAGAGCAATTGTTTAAATGTATTTGTGTTCATGGATTTTTTTTTGGGTCCCAGCATAGCACTAGCCAACTTTGGTGGGTGTGCATCTAATATAACTTGTGATTTCAGCCGACAATTGGAGAATATCCCATGTTTTTTTGAAGTTGACTTGAAGCAATTGAAATCTTGGTAGCAGATATATATATGAGTTGAGAAAAAATTACTTTTGCAGAAAAGGATTCTTGTGAAAGTGAATTAGGGTAGAGCAGAGTGAAGTGTAGAATTAGTCAGCAAGTCCATAATTTGATCAAATAGATTAAATGTAACTATACCCAGGCATTTGTAGATGCTATCTTCTCAGTTCAACCTTTTGTTGAAATTCAATCATTTTTTAAAGCAGGGATCCTTCCTGTAAGCAGTGAGCTTCTTTAGCAGTGAGCTCTAGGTAGTGTTCCTAAATGCATGTGCATTCCCTTTTTCTCATACTTTTAATAGAGTATAAATTATGGATTAATCTCCACTGTGGTTTTTCCCTTAACAGGGTTTCCACGTAAAAATCTTGGTGTTATGGTGTTTTGATTTTCTCCTTAATTTGTTTGCATATTTACTTATGTTTATGTGATATAAATGGTTTAAGATCCAAATGAAAGTTAATTATTGTTGAACACTAATTCACCCCCCTCTCTCAGTTTTCTCTTGAGTCCAACAATTGGTATCAGAGCCTAGTTCCTCTACAGAATTTTAATAGATTGAGGTGAATCTTGGAATGAAATGGACTCTAGTGGTCTTCAACAACAAATTTTGGTGGCACTTGATGATCTTGTTCAGTCTAAAATAGAAGTCATGGAATTAAAAGCAAATCTTCAAGATGCTGAAAAATTCATTCAATCTCTGAAGGATAAAATCAATGAGTCGAGAAAAGAGGAAGGAACTATGTGATCAACTGAACTAGAAAGAAAGTAAATGTTTGGAAGATTTTCATCTAAATTAGAACCTAAAATAGATAACTAAAGAATGTGTAAAGCTTGCTAGATACAATGCTACTCTGAAGCTTGAGATAGAATCCATGGCGATGAATATGACTAAGGAGATTGAAGAAAGGAAAAAGAATGAGGAGAATCTAGCCGAATCCTTAAAAGAAAAATATGAAGAATGCAGTAGAGTTGATAGTGGATTCATTCAATTGGAGATTGAACTACAACAATGCAAAAATAATGAATAAGAGCTTGACAGACAGATAGTTATGCTTAGAGATGAGTTCACTACTGAAAATGAATACACAGAGAAGTTTAGGATTAGTTCTGCTAAGCTTGATGAACTGACTAAAGGACAAAAGGATACAAATGACAAGTGAGGTCTTGGATATGAGAAGGGAGAAAGCTATGGATCTGAACATAAGGATTATAAACAAGGAAAACAAATGAACAAAGGCAGGAGGTATCTGATAAGACAACCCAATGGTCAAAAGTTTAATGGTCACTGTTATGTTTGTAATAAAATTCATCATATGGCTTTTCAATGTAGAAGTAAAATACATTCAAGCAGTCCATCATTTCCCAATCAGTGTTTTAGTTGCAATAATTTTGTTCATAAATCAATCGAATGCAAAAGTGTAGTTGTTGGCATAAGGAATGTTAAATGGTACACCTGTGAAAGATTTGGGCATATTGCTAATCAATGCAAATCAAGAGGGAATCAATGGAATGAATGGTCTAGACAAAATCCTATGTGTTACAATTGCAACAGATTTGGTCACATTGCAAGATTTTGTAGGAACACAAACATGGATAGAAAAGGTCTGGTGTATAGAGGCAAAATTTCACAGAAAGATGATAAGGGAGAAGGGAAAGTGACTGTGGAAGAAATAAAGGATTAGATGAAGAAAAATCGATAAGGAAGAGTGAATTTGATGAAGGAAATAGGCCCACACTAGAATCTTCTTCTGGTAATTCCTCCAGAAATTGATCTTACACCATTGGTCTAGGGGGGAGTTTTTCAAGAAAATTCTTTGTCCCCCTATCGGTAGTTAGAACTAGAATGCAAGAAATTATCAAAATTTGTGCTAAAGGTTTGCAAATATATTGGTGATCGCCTGTACAGAAGTCTGAGGAGTAGAATTTCTGTAGAAGAATTCTTCTTTTGTTGTCTAAGAAAACAAAGTACCTAGAACTCCTAGCTAAGGAAAAACATTTAATGTCGTAAAAAGGGTAGATGCAAAGTTATAAAAGGGTATTTGGAACCCTCATTTGTCACCTTGCATTGTAGAAGAATAGAAGGAGAGCCTCTACAGCATAATTTCAAAGGAGTAAAGGTCAATTCAGTGGAAAATACATTAGGTATTTCAGTTGTTTGCAAAATTCTCACTTAATTTGGTGCTCAGTAGAAACATGTTTGATACAGAAAATGAAGAAAATCAAAGGAATGGTGAATTTGGATGAATATAGCAGTGGGAAGGTTAGGGATGTGATAAATATGTTGTTGACCGATGAATTTAAATGGCTTGAAGGTGTGAAACATAGAATTATGGATATTTGGAGTGATTTTCCTTATTTTTTCAATACGAAAGTCGTTAGGTTTATCTTGAACAAATTGAATAAGGACATTCTAACTCTAGATAAACCCTATCACATTTCAAAAGAGGTAATCAAGAATTTAACAAGTTTATGCAATGTTGGGGATATTCTAAAAAAAAAATTGATTTAGAACAAGGAAGTCGAAACCCTAACCAAAGTAACTAGAGATCAGAGGGCTTTGATAATTTTTACGATCAAAGATCTGTTAACAAGGTACATTGCGCATGGAATTTCATAGAAAATATTTTCAAAAATAGGGAAGGCACAACCTCGGCAGGCACAATCTATATCGCTCTTAAAATGAGAATGGAGGATGAAGATTTTGATTTGTGCGGATTGCTAAAAGATCAGTTCATGGAAAATTTGCAATTAACAAAGGAAGCAAATTACCCCTTCAAGTTTGGTACCTTGGTCATATGTCTTGTGATGTATTTTTTGAATTGCTTTCCACAAATCAAAATGTTGTGTGGAAAGAAAATGAGCTAGTTTGTAAACAAATATTTGAACATTCTAATACTTTGGAAAACTGTGAGCATGAATATGCAAATTTCTTCAAGAAATTGATAGGAAAGTTTGGAGCAATTAGAGTTTCCATTTTGGTAAAGGCACTTGAGGTTGGATCCTCTTCTGGTGAGATGGAAAGAAAGAAGAAAAGAGCATAAGAGATTTTTTTTTACACCCCTCCGACACTCAAGTATCCAAAAATTGAAGGAAAATGTAAAGAACAAGTAATTGTGGACATTCTAGATGAGGAATTTTATGAGTACACTCCAAAGTAAGAATCAGAATCAATTGAACCAAGTGTAGTAATGGCAAAAGGATGTGAAGAAGAAGACATTTTATGCAATGCAAAGATATTACAGCTTGTTCAGGAGAAAGATGGGATGCATAAAACTGTTGACTTATGGTCTGAGAGACCCTCATTTGAGTAGGATCTAATATAGAGCACACTGAGTACTTTATGGAAAATAACATTGGATTGGAGATTTTGCAAAATGTGTTTCTTGAAGAGATGATCGGATGCATTAAGGAAGTTATGGTCTTTGAGTCTGAGGATAGGAAAGAAGGAGAAATTATTCTAAATCTGAAGGAGCAATTTAGGCTATCTCTTACCAAACTGAAAAAGCAAATGAATGTATTGAGGCAATGCATAAATACAACAAATAGCATCTACAACTTTGTTGGCCTCATGCAATTGGGAGATACAAGGATAAGTTGGAGCAGATTGAAGTTGAGCTAAACAGAATCGGTCAAGATTACAACATGTTTCAGGATCAGGATGGTGCAATCAAGAAAAGAATTCAAGAGTTGCAGTTTGAGCATGCAAAAGTTCAATTCACCAAAAACAGCCTTGTGGAAACCTTTTGGAAAGTAAAGGATTTAACTAAATGCAAGCTAGAGCAGCTAATTGAGGTTTTGAGGAAAGGAGAGAAATTAGAAGAGGCAATTACAATTCCAAAATCTCTCATTCAAATTATTAACAAGACATTTGAGAACAACATCTCGATCATAATCATTGGGATTGCAATGGAAGCATGGAAGCAGTTTCTTCCAGAATGAAAGAGAAGTAAAAGATAATTTTCTGAACTAAGTAACAGTTCCATTTCTTCAAATTTTGATCAAATTTTGAATTTTTGAAAAGGGAGAGAGAGTACAATGTGTTTTTCATTGATTTCAAAGGGGGGGAGAGTGCAATGAAAAATTCCTTTTCATTCTAAGGGGTAGTTTGAGTTGTGTTTTGGAGCAGTGTTTTGAATTTTGAAATTCTAAAATGTAAAATGGGGAGAGGGAGCGTAATCATATTTGTTCTGACACTTATTCATTTTTCACTAATTGTTTCCATCAATTCCAAAGGGGGATATTCTTGGCATATGGCTTAAGTGTTGTCATTGATGGCAAGCTAATTCATTTCTCTGGTCTAAAAATCAGGATTCATTCATACCAGAAGGTAGAGTAAAGTACAAAGTATTACCAGATAAAAGAATGAAGAACATGGTATCCAGTTAGTTTGTTCATCTGTATCCTTCACCAGATCATCATTTTGAGTTGTGAATCCCTGGAGAGTTTTCTAAGAATCTATATTATCTTATTTTTTAAGTTTCATGATGTCGCACTAATTGGTGTATGGGTTAGGAGATCCGGTAGGATGATTTTCTGTTTATTTGTTCTTGAAGGCCGACTAAGTGAATTTGGCATGTCATCTAGATGTGTAAGGAGAAATTGTTTAAATTTCTTTATGTTCATGAATTTTGTTTTGGGTCCCAGCATAGCACTAGCTGACATTGGTGGGTGCGCATCTAATATAACTTGTGATTTGAGCTGACTATTAGAGAATATCTCATGTTTTGTTGAAGCTGACTTGAAGCAATTGAAATCTTGGTAGTGGATATATATGAGTTCAGGCAATTCATTTTAAAAGTGTGAAGTGGTATGTAAGTGTGCAAGCAGATGTGTGAGTTTGAATATAAAAAGATCAGTTGAGCAAATTTTACTTGTGCAGAAAAGGATTCTTGTGAAAGTGAATTAGGGCAGAGCGGAGTGAAGTGCAGAATCAGGAAACAGGTCTATAATCTGATCAATGAGCTTAAATGGAACTGTACCTAGGCATTTTCAAATGCTATCTTCTTAGTTCAACCTTTTGTTGAAATTCAATCATTTTGTAAGGTATTGAACCTTCATGTAAGCAGTGAGCTTTTTGAGCAGTGAGCTCTAGGCAGTGTTCTTGGATGCATGTGCATTCCCTTTTTCTCATACTTTTAACATAGTATAAATTGTGGATTAATCTCCATCGTGGTTTTTTCCCTAACAGGGTTTCCACGTAAAAGTCTTGGTTTTATGGTGTTTTGATTGTCTCCTTAATGTGCTTTCATATTTACTTTTGTTTATGTGCTATAAATGGTTTAAGATCCGAATGAAAGTTAAATATTGTTGAACACCGATTCACCCCCCCCCCCCGCCTCTGAGTGTTCTCTTGAGTCCAACAATTTCATTTTTCAAGGCTAGTGAACCTTCAAACACTGATGTAATGAATGTTGATATAAATACTGAAAAATATGATCTTACTCCAAATGTTACCCATGTTAATCCTATGGATGAACTTGTGGGTATGATAGATGTTGTCCCTCGTAAGGGCCAAACAAACAAATCTCTTGATATTACTTTTTCTTCTCATGATATACTTAAAAAGCTTCTTGATGGTCCTCTTTACATAGCTAGTAGAATCTATGATAAGCCCACTAATGGGATATTAATAGATCCTGCCTGTGGTGAGAATGTGATCATGAAAGAGTTTTTAGTATAACACAATCTTTATCAAGATGATTATAACAAACCAAGTGCATGGATTAAAACACATATTGGTTTTTCATGCCCTACAATCAGATAGACCGTACTCCCATTACAGATAGGACCCAAAACTTTAGAGGCAACACTTTCTATCATTCCACAATTGGATCAATTTCATCTATGGTTGGGCCATCCTTGGCTCCGCTTGATGAAAGCAGTCCCCTCAGTTGTTCATAAATGTTTAAAGTTTTTGCATGGCAATGAAATATTTATCATACACCATAATGGATTTAATCCATTATCCTCTAAAGGTAATTTTTCCTTAGAAACCTTTTGGCCTGAACCTATGGAACCTATCACCCCTCAAAAGGACTTCTTTTTCATAACCTATCAAAATTTCAAAGCCAAACACATAGTTGAATCGTCTCTTCATAACATGTCCCTGCCCACTTCCACTACTCCTATCCTAGATGAAACCATGCTTTAGCCTAATTCTGACATTGGAAAAACAATACAACCTCATGAACAACCTACCATAGAAACTTTCCCTCCATCATTTAAATGACCAAGAGAAAATGAAAAAAATCTCGTCATGCCTCCTTGCATTAAACAAGTGTATAAATCCAAAGAGAAAGTGATTGACACATCTTCTTCAATTTCTTCCATTCTTCCCCCTTCAGAAGAAAAGGAACCTATGATGGATCAATCCGCTCTTACACCTCAACAACTTCAAAATAAAATAAAACGAAACCATAGTGCTAGGGAGTGTATGCGTCGTCGTCATCTTCTTGCTCGTTAGTATCAAATGGAAGTAAACAAAGAAAACCAACCTCTTCATTTGATAGAAGTAACAAATGATCACCCTCTTCCCCATGACCTACCACAAGATAATACAATCTAGCCCTCACAACAAAATGAATTGATCCAATAGCCACAACTTTTCATACATCCTTCCTTGAAAATAACCCTTTTTCCTCCTGTCATAATCAATCTTGATGAGGATGATGACGAGGAGATCACAAAAATAGATGAAGAAGTACATAACAATCTAAACTCTTTATTTTCATCTACCATGAGCTTAAATGATAAATCTCCTATACCAAGTGAATAACCTAGTACATCTAGCTCGACACTTGTAATTATTCCTTTGGATAGCCAACCACCCTCACAATACACTGAACATGATTGGGAGGTAGATGACTTGTTGGATGGTTGACTTGCATTCACCTTACTAGTCTTTTATATTCATTTTCCTTTTTATTTTTATTTTTTTTCTTTGATTTGATTTTATGTGTATTGTGTTCCCCCATAACATGTGTTTGATGTTCTCTCTCTTTGTACACTTCCTCTATTTGTACCTCTATTCTTCTATATGTCATCCATTTCCTTTTTCGCTTTTTCTTTCATGTTTTCCTTTTGGGGATGAAACAAAGAATTGAGACGCCTCATGTCTCTTCCATGTTGACCCAAAAGGTCCTTTTTCCTTTTTTGTTTTTTCTTTTGTGTTTTCCTTTTGGGGATGATGCAAAGTGTTGAGATGCCCTATGTCTCTTCCATGTTGACTCAAACGGTCCTTTTTCCTTTTGGGGATGATGCAAGGCATTGAGACCAAAATTTCTCCTTCATGTTGACCCAAAATCTTTTTCTTTTTCATTTTCTTTTCACTTGTGTTTTCCTTTTGGGGATGATGCAAAGTGTTGAGACCAAAATGTCCCTTCCATGTTGACCCAAATGGTCCTTTTTCCTTTTGGGGATGATGCAAAGCATTGAGACACCTTATGTCTCTTCCATGTTGACCTAATCGGTCCCTTTTTTTCCTTTTTTTTTACTTTGTCTTTTTCTTGTATTTTTCTTTTGGGGATGACACAAGGCATTGAGACCGAAATGTCTCCTTCATGTTGACCCAAAAGCTTTTTCTTTCTTTTCCTTTTCATTTTTTGTTCACTTGTGTTTTGGGGATGACGCAAAGCGTTGAGACCAAAATGTCCCTTCCATGTTGACCCAAAACGACCTTTGTTTTCCTTTTGTTTTTGCTCCCTTTGTGTCATTCTTCCAGTTCTATGTGCTTTGGGGAATGATGAAAATTTTGAGCCCTTTCACAAAAACATTGCAACAACAAACATACTGACCCCAAATCCATAGATCCTTTATGTGTTTGGTGTGTTCCTTTTTGGGGGGAAACCTCCTTTTATTTTGTTATATTTTTCATTCACATGATGCAGCCTAACTTAGAAACATATGACTTGGCATAGGAACTTTCCAATTTGGCTCTCATGTATTGTTTTCTTTTTGCATTTTCTTTCCTTCGCTACTTTAAAAAAATTGCTCACAAAATAGTGTGTAGAAATTCCTTTAAAGTGGGGGCATACATTGGCATAATTTCATTTACATTTTTGGTTCTTAGTGTAGCCTTGTCACTTCATACGATGCATTTGTCACTTTGTGGATGACATTGGGTTTGATGTCCTTCATAAGTCTGATCTATCTTAGCATATTACATTCCTCTTAGTGGCCCGATGCAATGCACTGTATCCCCTAAGTTGTGAATATTTTATTCTTTAATCGGTCATCTCTTGGAGATGTTAGACATAATGTTCCCTAAGTGACAGACCTTGCATGAACTTAACAAGACTCCTTTGAACTTTCTTTTACACTTTTACATTTTACATTTTTGCATTTTTACATTTTACACGTTTTCCACATTGCATAACATAGATTGCATGCCTATGGTACCTTGATCTTTGTTCATGGGTTCTAAGCATACAAATATTTTCTTGTCTCATGAAGCACGAACCGAAATTTTCCTTTGTGGCACCTTGTTAAATTTGTAAGGAGGCATAACTTTAATATGGTTGAGTGGGAAGCCCATTTAGTGGCACGAATCTCCCCACAGCCACCTATTTGTTTGTGAGTGCATTCCAACTAGCATATGTACTTCACCTTTTTGGGTTTTCTCATCTGACAAACCACCATGAGTTATGTCGCCCCAAAGTGAGTATGCATTCTCTTTTTGTTTTCATAAACAGCCTAGATCCAATCCATAGCTAGTTGGACAAATTATTGAAGCTCAATCCAATTCTCCCTTTTCTTCTCTTTCTTCTAACTCGCATTCCTTTGTTCTTATGCTTAGTTTGTCATGGAATCTTCATCCTAGGGGCTTTATCATCCCTCTTGATCATTGTCATTCCATCTTGCTAACATAAGTGCATTTGGTTCCTTCTCGATGTGCATGGCTACTTTAGTGTGAGTTTGAAATAAGTCCATCCTCTCAGTAAAGTGGGGGCTAAATGTGTCATACAAAAATGGCCCTTTGAAATTTTCATGGTCTTTTAGGTCTTTCTTCATGATGCTTGTTCCATTTTTCTTTGACTTAATATTGAAATGTAACTTAAACATTCACATTAGGTCCTAAATATTCAAATTATGGCATCTTATGAAGGGGTTGTGAAGTGTTGTAAAACATTTCTACATTTTTCTAGAATCTATTCATCACAATTCACCTAAAAATCACCTTTTTATCACTTATCAAGTCCTATTTTGAAGTGTTGTAAACTATTGTAACAAGATTTCATGCTTTTCTAGGCTTAATTTCACTATTTACACCTTTCTTATGCTTTTATTTACCCCTTTATGCACTCATAAGGCTTAATTAAGTTTGTTTTTTAATGTAAACCCAACAAAAAAATTTAATGTAATTTGATTCCCAACACCCACTTTCAAGTCCAAGGTGGGACCCATTCACCATGGGTGGCAAATGAGTCCCTCTTGGCCCAAAATTCAAAATATTTCAAATTTTCTTTTGCATTTTTATTCAAAATTACCTTATTTCAACTTGTGATGAGGTATCATTGGGTTACTAAGGCACAAGTGTGTATAAATAAGTGTTTTTCTCCTCATTTTACATCTCCTAATCTCATAATCCATTCAAGCATTCAATCATCTATTCAAGCACCTTGCATCATTCAATTAAGCATCAATCAAGTATTGTGGAGCAACCATTGACATATCTTCATATTTCTTCAACAAGGTTGTGGTGAGTTTAGGAAATTTTCATGTTATTTATTCATATTTCCCTGTTCATTACATTCATTTTCTTCATTAAGGGTTTGATTACCAAAGTGAGATTTGACCAAGGAAAATCCCTATAACTTAACCCTTAACCATTTTTCCCCTTTTGCATGTGTGTTTGAAGAATTGTGTATGCAAATTTATCAAGCAATTAGGTGTTGAAAAGTGGACAAGAAGTCAACAAAGTGTTTCAAGTCAACTACAACCTCTTTCAAGCTTGGAGACAACCTACAGTCAATTTTCTGCGGATTTGACTTCGTCAACTCGACAAGAAGAGAAGCTCAGATCTGGTGTTACAGAATTGGTCCCTAATTTCACATAATTTTGGGAGAGGACTGATTCACCATTAGTGGTGAATGAGTCCCACCTTAAGGCTAGAGAGTTAGATTTTGTTAGATTCTGGATCCCAACAGTCAGAAACTAGTTTTCAGGACTTTTTGCTAGAAGCATGACTAATTCGCCATCAGTGGTGAATGAGTCCCACTGGTGATTTTCACTAATTTCTGCCAGAATTTAGGACACTCCAAATTCTTCATTCTCTACCTAGGTGCACTTTGATTTAGCCATCTTCATTTATGTTTTGCATTTTTTCATGTTTAGTTCATGCTTGCATATCACATTATGTTTTCAAACATTGCATATATCTTAGGTTTTGCATTCATAATCAGTCAATTGCATTACTTAGTTGCACTTAGATCATTCCATTTATTCATAATTCCATCTTTAATTCCTTTATTTGAGTGAAGCACATAGATTTTGAGTGAGCTTTATCTCTCTCCTTTTAGGTGAAACATTCTAAGAGTGCAATAGTAGCCTATAAACTTCACTCCCAAAAATATATGGTTCACATACATGATTTGAAAACTAGAAAATACATGCTTCATACATTATTTTGTGTACTATTCAAACCGTAGGACCAAATCTTAAGATGAGGAAGAATGCAGAACATTCTCCAAATCCTTTTTCTAAGCACTTTCTTGAGCCACTAACTAAGAAAGATTCTTCTACAAAAATTACAATAATCAGATAGTGAATATAGTATCCACAAATTCATAAACACATTCATGGGTAATAGAAATCAACTCATGACATCCAACTGCATACATTATACTTAATCACCTTGATTACAACATATGCAACCAACCACACACTGCCACCTTACTAACAATAGACACAATATAATTAGCAACCTCCATATAATTTGATAGCAATGAAAAATAACAAAATACACACTATTGACATCAATGAAAACACCTGCAACATACTTGCAATAGAAAGGTATCGCTAAAAGAAGATCGCCATGAGAAATTGTCCTATTTCACCCTTCTGATGCTAGGGCATATCTTGACATTGATCTGCATCTCCTCGCAAGTACATATATTTGGTTGGGGATTGGAACATGCATTCCACAAAGGAATGTGTACACCATACCCAAAACTCATGAAGAATGGAACAGGTTCTAAAAAGATATCATTGTTAGAAGATGATTGTGTTAGCCTTTCAATAGATATTTCAAGTGAATTGAGTGGGTCACCTCTAGAACATACAACATCTATTACGAAGTAGTAGGAAGAAGGAAGGGGCAAATCAAGCATGTGGATAGGTCAACAGGGTGACACACTAACTCTGGAAGAATCTACCTTCGCCTCAAGGTCAACCTAGTGCAACATGTTGAAACTAAAATTATGGGCATTGGTGCCATTTTGGCCCAAGGCCGACTTGTTCCTTAAGGGTAGTTGTTAGCATATAAATGACAAAAGTCAATCCTTGTATTAAGCATCAATCAATATATAATTTTTTATGTAATTTGGGACACTTGTATTCTAATTCCTTCTATGGATGAAAACCCATAGGAGTATGTGACCATTGCATGAAAATTTGGTAATCAATAGGATCGGAGGATGAAACCCCTTCAATTATTGACCACATTCTCATCCAAGGATTGTATTTGAGCTTCAAAGGAATTTTTAAGGAAATTAGTAGTATTGTGTTGATTTGTAGCAACATTGTATATCATTCTAGATCAGTAATAATGAATTGTATTTGATATATAATATATGTGGATGGAACTCTGATGTTTATCAATTATATAAAATTTATTTGTGTGTTCATGTGTTGTTGTTTATTGAATTCAACCTACAAATTAGTCTTTCTATTAAAATATTAGGTTAGGGACACTACATCATGTGGTGTAGAAATGAGATGGGCTTATCCCATTCTTGTGAGATTTACTTCTTGGGTTGAATACCACATTCTCTCCTAAAATAGATATCAAGTGGAAGAATGTTGGGATTTGGTCTATATTCACTTATAGAGAGTCCTTATAGAAATAATTTTTCTATAAAATATATTGCAATGAAATGCAATGAGTTTCAAGTTTTTTTGTGCAAAATATACATTTATTTACATGTATTGATGTTGTGATAGTAAGATGTGTAACATACATGGTTTGTTTAGATATGGTGATTTTGTGACAACAACCATGAGTCATTTGGAAGAACTCACAATTGCAGATGAAAACAATGTTTTTCAGAAGCACAAATAATGATGCAAGAACATTCACAACAAAGTTGGGGTTATGAAGCGTAAGCTATCATGATAATGTTATGAAAGATAGTACATGATACCACAAGTAGTTAGAAGTGATGAACTATGTTTTTGTGAGCTACTTCAAGTGAGGAGCTAGTAATAGTGTCTATATTAGAGACATGTATGTATATTAATAGTTTTAAGGATGTATTATTGATTCAATGTGTGGCAATTAATACATATGTAAAGTGATTACTCATGTGCATACATCATACTTGGTGGTATAAATGGCATGCTAACATCATATTATGGTTGAATTTTAGGTGTATATCTCTTGGTATTCCACATGTTGGTTGGGTACCCAAGAAATCAATATTCCCATGTGAATGTCAATGTGTAGTTTCATGTCAAGGCCCCAAGCTTAAACAATTGTGCAAGTAGAAAGGACAGCATTGGATTGAACATTGTATGGTGTGAAATATTAGAGTTATAGAAAAAGAACTATGATATAGATTGAAACTCTATAAAATATCTTGTATTGAATATTTTTTAATTATGAATAATATAATCTTGAATGTCTTTTGGTGGTGGTGGTGGGCTTACTCTCAAAAGGGTTTCCCACATAAATATGTGTCTTGTGTAATCTTGGGGATATATTATTCCATTTAATTATGTATATGTTAAATAGATTTTTCACGTTTTGTTGACTATTATCTAAATACATATTGTTAGTCTTTTTTCATCATAGTCTATTAGTCATCTACAATAGGGGTAAAAATCTCCAACACAAGTATGATAATTCCCCTAAGAAAATTAAATAGTGACATAGAAATAGATGATAGAAATATTAAAATATTATTAATAATAAAAGATGATGAAGTTATATGATATGAGGAAGTAGGTCATAAGTGTTTTCTTAAATTTATTCTGTAATACCTATCCCTTTTCAAAATCCAATATTTCCCATTATTTGGCTAAGTCCAAGTATTATAGGTCTTCAAGTTTGTCTAAATTGTTTATTACAACACTTGAGTTCCTAAAATCCCTCAATACTTAGTTTTTTTATCTAAAGTCAACTTTTTAAAGAAGTTTAAGAACTATCATCGAAACCCAACAATGTTCTCACAACCGTGTCCAGCCCCAACAGGGTTCCCACAACCTACTCTAGTCTCACCAAAGCTTGATTTTTACTCCATCTAGCAGTCTTTGAATCCATTTTCAAAACTTCCTTTGGAGATCATCGGGGTTTTCAAAACCTTTCAATCTCTCGAAACGGTTCATCCTCAAGAAGAAAAGGATCAATAGAAGAAGAAAATTGGCCCAAATACCTAGTTTTGAAACTAGTGTTAGGAGTCGACAAGGTTCTCACAACCTTGTTTGGATCCAACACTAGACCAATAACCTCAAAATTTTGGATTGAGAATGGAACTAAAAAAAAATTTAAAGTCCAAAGGAACTTTCACAAGTTGTGACAACTTTTTCAGGCCTCGAAAAGGTTCTCAACACCATGTTGATTCCCAACACATTTCAAATTCCCCAATGTGGAGGTAAACAAAAAATAATGAAGATTATTAAAGTGGGTATTGGCAAGAAATTTGAAACCATTCTTAGACTCTGATAGGGTTTTGACAATCTTTTAAGTTTTTGAATTCTTCATCAGGCATGTTTGAGGTTACCACCAAGTGACCTACCTACCTTGCATTAAATATTGTTAGAGCCGAATGAGGAAAAAAAATGCTTATTATATATGAAGGTAAAATGTTGTCAACTTTAATCATTCTCTAAATTTATGAACAAAGGAGGTTTTCTATGGGCATGCGAAGGAAGAATTGCAATGAATGATTGAAAAGAAAGTGAATATAAATTCATCCTTAAGAGAAATTATCATAAAGAATTTTAATAGTAATTGTTTTCTTGTATCCCGTCAGTTGTTTACATCACTCATATTAGTGGAATTCTCAAGTTTTCGAAGAATAAAACTTGGAAATTTTGGACATCACTCTACTAAAATATTTTAGTATTTGGGAATTGGAATTGAAATTTGAGACCCAAGTGAAAATGAAGCATAAATACTTAGGGTATGAGCATTTATAAATTTTAAACATGTTTCCTGAAATTGGTGACACTTGATTAGGGCACACAAATCTCAATGAGTTTTGGGAAATAATGAAAAATCAAGATAGAGCTCTAATTACTCAAATATTGGTTGAGAGCAGTCTACTTGAGGTAGCCACCTTTCGTGTAGTTGTGAAATACCCAAACCTTGTCCTTGAATGTATCAACCATTATGACCCTCAAACTAGGGAAATAAGGACATAAGACAATATTTTTTTAATAACCCTTTGATAAATCTACTATCAATGGATGTTTCAGGCTACCTAAAAGAGAAGGTTTTGTAGACTTAAATTTCATATTATCACAATGCCATTTCATTGAGAAGAAAGCATACTACAAAAACATCATTGCTAAGGAGTGGTTTGTAGTCCCAAAGAAGGGAAAGTCTCAATTACCCAAAAATTTGCACAGGTCACATTTCATAGATGAAATTTCAAATATCATTATATTGTTGCATAGATTGAGATGTAATGTGAAATCTCATGAATTTGAAGAATGGATTTTTTTCTTTGTGCAAATTATGTGTGTTGATCAACAATACTTGGATGAGGAAACCCTTATTAGTGATAGGTTACATGATCCTATAGTTAGCTTTGTTGTCAATAAATCTTTCTATATGTCCTTGTATCTCTTTTATGCTTTAGCATACACCAAACTATGGCTAGGACTTAACCATGTTGAAGATTTTGATGACCAAATTTAAATCTACAATTATTACCCTGACTTATAATTGGATAAGATTTATCATAAATTCAAAAGACTGAATGATGTATTCACCATGAGGTTAGCTAGGGATCTGTAAAGTGATTTAGGGAAAAGGATTTCCCCTAAGTACATCCAACTCATAAATAGGTATGGTAGCCACTTCATTCAGTTTCATAGGTTCACTTACATTATAATTGGGGGGTATGATGGACTCCCTTGTAAATTTCCTAAGTATGCAATGGATAGGTTCATTCTCATTGAAGTTTGTAGGGAAATTATAGAAGTGAATAAAGGGTATGCTAAGAGGAAAAAAGTTGGTATCCCATTTCCCATTAACCTTAGGTATTATTAATGCAATTCTTAATCATATTCCCTTAACTTGGTGAGGGATATTGTGAAGTTTACCATTTCTACCTATGTTATGATATTTTCATTCAATATAAAAAACTTTGTAAAGAATAATTTGCATCTTGGTCTTGGTTTTTATCATGCTCACCATATGGAAGATTATTTTTTTGATTGTTCAGATGATTATGAGGTTAGAAAAAGGGGTTGGATGAGGATGACTTTGAGGTAGATTGTGACTTTCAAGCTGGGTTGGGATATTGAAGGAGTAAAATATGATGAAACTGACTTGGCAGACCCAATCTACACCAGTCATATACATATGTAGCCTATGGTGCCAACTGACTAGAGCCTCAGAGAACCCAAGGACCTAGAAACTAGAACTATAGTAGTCATAAAAATGACTCAAAAATGCCTAGAAAAGAAGAAAGGTGAAGCTTATAGAGCTCATACTAAAGGGAGACAAAGTACAGTTGGAAAAAGTTAATCCTAGCCAAGTAGGAACCTCTTCATCAATAGTAGTGTCATATCCCATACAACACACAGTGACACCAAGTGTGATTGGATATGGATAGGAACCTCCTGAGAATAGAAATAGTCCCAAGAAGACATGTGGTGATGGTCCTTCAAGAGAAATTGCAATGGAAGAGTAAAAAGTAGAGAAAGAGAAGGAGAAATAAAATGAACAAGAGTGAGAAATTGAGATAATGAAGGTTGATTCCCCTAAAGGTTATCCAAACCCATCTCAAAATCCGACAAAGAAGAGGACACAAAAGGGTAAGTCTCCTACTTCCTTTCCTTTTGATTTGTGAAATGTAACAAAGACTCCTCTCTTGAAGAGATCTCTTCAATTTTCAACACCTGATTCTTCTCAAGACATTGGTACCACTTCATCTTCGTCATGGTTAGAAAATACATTTTCTAGGAAGAGAAAAAAGTGCCTGTTAGTCTACCAAATGACAATATTGTAGGACAATTATTGCATATATCTCTTAAGCCTAAGAAATTAAAAAATACTTCAAGGTTGATGGAAAATAGTAGCTTTGGGCATTTTCATAGAAATTTCACATCCATTTGCATAGAAAGACCCTACTTAAGTTGTTGTAGCTTACTATAACATGAAAAAGGTGGATTTGGGACCTCTGAGAAATGATGGAGATGTTAATAACCTCTAGGTGACATCTATAAGGTTACTGGAGAGAACTAAAAAAGATAAGTAGGTAAGGATGAATTGAAAAAAGCAAAGGAGCTACTCTCTAATTTCCTAAAATCATTGATTGATCCTTCTCCTCAATCTGTTAGTCAGGCAAGTTCCTCTTTTGATCTAAACTCTACAGATGGAAAATAAATGGATAGAAAAGTATAGAAAGATAGCTATTATGGTAGAGTTACTCAAGAATGGGTAATAGATTTAAAAGCCAAAGTTCCTCCTCTGACTGAAAAGTTAAATAAATTATATGATGACTTGATTTTATTGAGAAATTATATCAAGACTGAGATAGAAAACTACAAACAAGCAGAGACTCTTTGGCAACATGCAAATAATGATATTAAGGAGATCCCAGATATGGGCTTAGATAAAGCTACAATTGAGTAGATCATCCCTTCTACAAATGACTCAAGGTACATAATGTGGAGGAAGAGTATTGAATGGAATTTCATCTTCTTGAAACAAAATGTTCAAGAACATAATAAGTTGTTAAAAGAGTTCAACCACCTAAGCACTAACCTTGTTAAATAATTCTTAGATTTTGGTTTTGAACTCAAGAAGAATGACAGTGATGGAGTCGCTAAAGTTGAGGAACTAAAGGAATGTTTTCAAAAAGTGGTTGATACATTATCTAGTGAGCAAGCTTTCGACAAGGACAATTTTAAGAAGTTATCCAGGATTGATTCTATCTTATCTTGGTATGAGAAATTCTCAATCACTCTTTCTACCAAGATTGACACTCTCCACAACAACAAAGCTCTTTGGAAGGTTAGAACTAAAAATGTTACTATCCCTCAAAATGATGAGATTCCAATTGTCACAAAAGCACTTAAGTATTATAAAGTATGTGTGGTGTCTAGTCAACAGGGTTCAATAGCAGAAGAAGCAAACACAAGCTCACAAAATCAGCCACCCTGGCAGTAGTCACGCTTCATTTGGACATTTAATTTTATAAATTTTTAATGTATTAAACTTTATTTTTATGATTCTTTTAAAGAATCAATTTTTAAGACTCTTGGATAGTTACATTTTAAAACTCTTTAACTATGTACTTGAAAGATAGTTTTGATGGTCCAAAATTTTGATCCACATTATATTGTGATGTAAGAGTAAGAATTGATCAAAGAAGGATCAATAAAAATTTGCTCATTCCTTAAGGAATTCTTTTGTTTATGTGCATTTGAAAATTGAATGTGATGCTTCGTATTTATTTTTAAGTTTATGAGCTTGGATGAATGCTCGAATATTACTTTTCTTTGTAATAATGATATTTTGTTGTGTTACATTCATTTCCTTCTAGGTTGATGTGGGATTTAAATCTAAATAGCCATTTATCTATTGTTGGTGTCTCATATGCGTATTAAGTGTTGGTGGTAGTTATTTTCAAGTCTTATAATTTGTTTGTTTGAGTTGATGCTTTGAATGTTCATTTCTTAAATTAATTGTAATTGTGTCATGATATGAACAAATGTTAGTTTACCTTTACTACTTTCTATTCAAAAGTATATCCACTTATAAATTTCAAAAATTAAATTTTATCATAAAGGGGAGTTGTACCTTAATCAAAATTCAAAGGGAAGTTAGTTAATAGCTTACCCAAATATTCGTTAATTATTTTTCTTCAAATTTGGGAATAAATAGTCATTATAACCAAATTTTCAAGGAGATAAATCTATTAACCAACTAATTTTTGGTGACTTTTTTGGGGAACCAAACAATCATAAGTATTTTTATCCTTTTTGGCTTGTTTTATTTCATGAATAACCATGGTTTTGTCCCACAATAATGTCATCCCAATACTCCAACTAAATTTAAATTGGGTACATGTTGAACAAGAAAATATAATATCACAATTAAACACCTTGGCCTAGAGGGTTAGAAGAAGCAACCAATAATATCATAGAGTCAATCAAGTTTTGAAAGAACAATTAGGAGACAAAATTAGGCGACTGGGTCCAGAACAACAAGAGTAATTTTTTAAAAGAATAATTGTCCTCCCAAGAGCTATTATTAGGAGAAATTGAGATTAAATAGTTAATTATTTTTTGTATATCAATCTATAACTACATTGGATTCAAAGAGGTATACCAGAAGTACACACAACAAAGGTGTCACTGATTCAATCTTTGAAGCACTTCAAGAAGGTAATTTTTTTGGCTCTCTGCTCCCTTCTAGAAGAGTTAAATCTAAAAGTATACCTTCTTCACCTTCCTAGAATACCAAACTATCCTACCTTCCAAGCTCTTATATTAACACAATATTGTAGTTTGTGTAACCATTAATTTTTCTCAAAATATGATAAATCAACCACCTCTAGTGCCTTTGGGAGTGGATATAAGGCCTTTAGCTCTTAGAGTTCAATTGCATGAATTTCCTAAAGATTCTACAAAAAATCTTCCCAAATTTCAAGGTGATGAAAAGGTTGTTATTTATGAACACTTGAATGCTTTCTTTGTTGCATGTGGGGTCTTAATAGAATTTATGCAAAATGGTTCTATCATGTACCTAATCATTCAATTAATTCATGGGATGTTATGAAGACCAATTTGAAACTAGATTTGAGAGTGCTAAAGATGATAATTTTCTCTTAGCTCAATTAACTCAATTGAAGAAAGAGATTCACAATCCAATGAGATAATTTGTAGCTAAATTAACAAAATAGCCAATAAAATTGATTCCACTAAGAGGCCTACTAGAGAAAAAAAAAAATTCCATTAATTCAATGCCATCAAATGTTAGTTTCCATTTAAGGAGAGCAAGAGTAGTAGACCTAGCTACAACACAAACTCTGGCAGTTGAGCTCGAAGATGATTTTATCATAGTGAGAAAATATAAAATGGAGTTACAGTAGCCTTCTACATATTTTGATCCTATGATATATAGATTGGATAATGATATCATTTCCTTGAAGAATCAATTTCCTAAAATTTCTCAAGCTTTCTAGTAGCCCTATCAAGATATATCAAGGAAAGGTTACAATCAATAGTCTATCAGTAGTAATAGATAGATGCAACAACCTCCTACATAGCAGAGACTGGCCATAGAGGCACCACTTGCCACAAACAAAGGTAATATGTGCACTTTTCATCTAACAACTGATATGTTCAATGAACAAGACAATTTGGGGGTGAATCAGTAGTATCTTATCAAAACATCAAAACCCTCATTAACCTTTAGATCCACATGAATTCATTACACCCTTAATCTATTATGAAGATTTAACATGAAAATAAAATAACAAAAAACTAAAACAACTTTAACACCATGCATAAGAGAACACCATATTTATGTGGAAAACCAAAGGAGGGAAAAACCACAATGAGGATTAGCTCACAATATAAGTAATTCCAAAACTGGTTATAAAGGCTCACTACAAGAAGGGGCACACTACTCTGAAAGGCTCACAACCAAGGCTTACTACTGAAATAGAAAAAGAATATAGAGAATAAATGTTACACAAAGAACATGATCTAAATGCAACAAAGATTCCACCACAATAGATTCAAAACCTTTGCAATATGTTATAATGATTACAGACACCTTCTACTCACTGCATCCGGTAATCCAACACTTGAAATCTTGCACTACTCTACTCGATTTCACACTTTACAACTCTACAATTTGCATCACACTTCACACTTTCATCTATATTAACCTCCTTTAACAATTCAAATCATACTTATACCATTCTCAACTTTGAAACCCTTTCCAAGGTCGGTTATGCACCTCGAATGTGAAAATTCAAATTAGGTTGGTACCAAAACACTTTTGTGGTGGATATAAGTGAATACAAATCACATCAAAAAATTTAACTGGGACCCAAATCAATAATGCTACTCAACCACATGCTACCACAAACAATATTTATCTTTCACATGTAGTGTAAACACCAGGTCGGTCATTACCCATGCAAATACCATTAAAATTTTAACTACACACTTCCTCAAACCCAAAGAATAATTTTGAACCACACACCACACTTGAGCATGATTTATAATATTCCTCAAACATCCTAAAATCCAACAAAATTCTTTGCAACAACTTCCACTTGAAGAATATACAAACCCAATACACTTAGACAACTCTTCTGTACACTATTACTTGAAAAAATATCTTCTAAAGCACCAAACCTCAAATCATTTTGATTGAGGTAAATTACCAACACCTTAAACATACCTATAGAATCACAATAACTAAAGCATAAATGCGAAGAAACATGGATTAAAAAAAATCTCCCAAAAACCTCTGCAATGCATAGACACACACTAGTGAACACAACTTCTATTGTACGATGATCCAACATACCATCTCTTGAATATAACACCTTTGAATGCCTCTCACCAACATATTTGAATTGCATAGGTAGATTTTCAACCTAGAAGAAATGTAGAGAAAAACAAAAACATCTCTTTGTAACCTAGAACAACATTGCAACACTTTTTTTCCTCTTTTTATCGAATTTTCTCAAAAGCACCTAGAAACCAAGCACCAGAGACACATCCACATCATCTTAATCACTACTAAATCCATAGATAGAATATTATAAAAGTAACACCAAAGGTTAACACCAATAGCTTAATTGATGTTAACATAATGCAACAAATCAAAGCATATACAACACCAACTGTTCATCTTCAACACCAATCTCCTTCAACACATACAGTTGACATCAATGACAACACAAACATGTTGACATCAATGAAAACACAAGCATGTTGACATCAATGACAACACCAATCTGCACATACTTGCAACAATCTCCCCCTTTGTCATTGGTGGCATCACATGATGTGAAAAACCATCAAAGACACAACTTTGAACATGCATGTTTCATTTTCTATTTTCTTTTTACTCACTCTCCCCAATACATGATTCTCTTTCTCCCTTATAACTTATTATGCTTCACATGATTCTCTCTCCCCTAATAACTTTCTCTTTTTCACATGATTCCCTCTCCTCTTTGACATCAATGGAAAAGGAAAAAAAAAATTGCACTATTTTCCCCCCTTGACATTACACAACCTACTTACAACTTCTCTACAACACCTTTCCTTTATTGCTTCGAATACTCCCCCTTAGGAGCACACACCAATATACAACAATTTTCAGTATCACTACCTACTCCCCATGAGAGGTAGCTACCAACATCAATCCAAAATAAAGGATAGATATTGAGATCCATTGGATTGATGCATCTCCTTATGCATCTAGTTCAAAGAAGAAGGGGCAATAAATCCAACTTATTCTGGAGATACTCAAAAGTATCCTTAGGAAGAGCCTTAGTGAATATGTCAATAATATGATCCTTTGTGGGAACATACTCAAGCTTCACTTCATTATCCACAACCTTATCTCTTAGAAAGTGATATCTAGTTGAAATATACTTTGTCCTTCAATGCATCACTAGATTCTTTGAAATTTTTATTGTACTTGTATTATCACAAAGGACGGTAATAGGCTCATCATACATTACTCTGATATCCTTTAATGTTTTCCTCATCAACAACACCTATGTGCAGCAAGATGTTGTAATGTACTTAGCCTTTGTAGTAGATAAAGAAATTGAATCTTGTTTCTTACTTAGCCATGACACCAATATACATCCAAGAAAGAATGCACCACCACTTGTACTTTTTTTTTCATCCACACAACTAGCCCAATTTGCATCTTTGTAAGCACTCAATGTGAAATTACTATCCTTTTGATACCACAAGCCATGATTTGAAGCGCCCTTTAGGCATTCGAATATCCTCTTCACTGTTGTAACATGTGACTCTCTAGGATCTTCTTGAAATCTATCCATAAAACAAATTGCATGCATGATATTCAGTCTAGTAATAGTTAGATATAACAATCCACCAATCATAGATCTATACTTTCTCTTATCAACTTTAGGGGATTCATCATTCTTACTTAGTTTACAACTAGTAACCATAGGAGTACATAATCGTTTGGAGTCTTCTATTCCAAATGCCTTCAACATTTTCTTGACACACCTAGATTGTGAAATGAATATTCCTTTATATTTTTGATTGATGTGTAGCCCAAGGAATAAATTCATCTCCCTAAACATAGACATCTCAAACTATTTTTGCATCTCTTATGCAAAATTCTTACACATAGCTTTATTACCTCCAAATATTATGTCATCAACATACACAACTACAATCAAGATTGATCTTTTTCAACCTTAAAGTAAATATTACTATCTATGGTACCTTTATTGAACCCTTGATGTATCAAATACTTATCCAACATTGCATACCATGCTCTAGGGGCTTTCTTCAATACATACAATGTATTCTTTAATATCTAGACCATATTGGGTTTATCGAATAATTGAAATCATTCTGGTTGTTCCATGTATACTTCTTCCAATTCTCCATTCAAGAAAGTAGACTTCACATCCATCTAATAAACTTTGAAATCCTTATGTGTTGCAAATGTTGAAAACAACCCAATTGCTTCCATTCTAGCCATTGGAGCAAATGTCTCCTAAAAATCTATTCCTTCAACTTGTGAGTATCCCTTGCACACAAGTCTTGCCTTATTTCCTACCACTTCTCCATTCTCATTCAGTTTGTTTCTGAACACCCACTTAGATCCAATTATGTTTTTGTTTGTTGGTCTTGGGCCTAGTTCCCAAGTCTGATTTTTCTCAATTTGCATAAGTTCTTCCATTTCTTTCATCCAATGTTCATCTTTGCATGCCTCAATTACTGTTATAGGTTCAAATTTAGAAAGTAGACATAAATTTACCTCTTCTTCAAAATCTTTCCTTCTTGTTAACACACCTTTGCTTCTATCTCCAATGATCTATTTTTTAGAATGATTTCTTTCCAGATACTTAGGGGTTTTAGGGATCTTTTCCATAGCTTCTTCCTCTTCATCCTACACTTCCCATTCCTTAGCTTTTTCTTCTTCTTCTCTGCAAGCAAGTTCATCCGATTCATATCCATCTATCACCACTAAATTCTATAAACCTTCATCAACTTTGACACTTGCACTCTCAATAATCCTTCTCAACCTTTTGTTGTAACATCTGTAAGCTTTTATTTTAGTAGAATATCGAAGGAAGATTCCTTCATCAGACCTTGCATAAAACTTTACTAAGTTCTCATCATCTCTTATAATATAGCATTTGCTTCCAAACACTATAAAGTACTTGACAATAGGGATCCTTCCATACCACAACTCATAGTGAGTCTTTGTGTTTTTTTTTTTTTCTTGAACTCTGTTATGTATGTAAAGAATAGTACGAATCGCTTCTCTCCCGTAGAATTTTGGTAGATTATATTCTCTCATCATAGTTATTGTAGCTTCTTAAATAGTCATGTTTTTCCTCTCAACCATTCCATTTCATTGAGGAGCCTTAGGGGCAAAAAAGTGCCTCTTTATGCCATGATTCTCATAGAACATGTTAAATTCATTATAGGTGAACTCTTCACCTCTTTCAAACCTCAAACATTTGATCTTCACATCCATATCATTCTCAACCATAACTTTGAATGCTTTGAATCTATTTAGTGCTTCAAATTTTTCTCTAAGAAAAGTAAACCATGTCATCCTTGAATAATCATCAATAAAAAGTATGAAATACCTATCACCTTGAAGACTTCTCACTCTTGTAGGACCACAAAGGTCTATATGCACCAATTCCAATAATTCGGTGGAAGATTGTCCTTTACCCTTGAAATTTCTTCTTGTTTCCTTTCCAATCTGACACTCCTTGCAGACAACATTGATAGGCTTTGCAATCCTTGGAAGATCTCTCACTACTTGAATTGAATTGATTCTAAGTTATCAAAATTGATGTGATACATCCTCATGTTCCATAACCAACTTTCATTAATTTGATTCATGAAACAATGACCATCAACACCCTTGAGCTGATAAATATTTCCATTTGTCCTCTTTCCAGTGACAATCACAATTTTGGACCCTTTTTTGATCTCACATCCATCATCCTAAAACATAAGATTACATCCCTTACTACACATTTTTCCAACACTCAAAAGGTTATTCCTTAAACCCTTGACATAGTAAACATCATCAATATTATTCTTCCATCAAAATTGATTGAACCTTTTCCACAAATCTTAGCACCTGAATCATCTCCAAATCTAACAAGTCCTCAAACATATTTTTCAAGTTTAACAAACTTACTCTTGTCTCCAATCATATGATTTGAGGAGCCACTATCAATGACCCGATAGTTCTTATCCCATCGAACATGAAAATAAGATACCAAAGTACCTTCAATCTTATCCTTTCTCTTTGTAGGGCATTCCTTCACACATCTTTTAGAGTTAGCAAAAACAAATTTGTCATCATCAACATCTCCATAATTATATTCATCATCATAAATACTTGTATCTTCTCTAATATAATAGATTTTTTCAATTTTCTTACCTTTATTCTCCTTGTTTTTGTCATCCACAACTCTAGTTGGACATCTTGAAGCATAGTGACCTATTTTTCCACAACTGAACATTTGAAAGGTAATTTACCTTTTTACTACCTCTCATCCTTCTAACAAAGTTAGCCTCCACTCATCAATATCTTCTTGATGTGGTTCTTTCGTCTTCTCTATTTTTGTAGCCTTAAAAGCAGTCTCAGCTTTTCCCCCCCTATTAGTATCAAACTCTCTCATCTCAAATGCAGTTAAAGAGCCATACAATTGATCTATAGAATACTAATCTAGATTTTTGGATTCCCAAATAGCAACAAATTTATAATTGTAAGCTTTAGTAAGGGTTCTAAGAATTTTCTTTACTACTTTAGGTTATTTGACCTTTCCTCCAAGACCTTTGATGGAGCTCATCACTTCATCTACCCTCTACATATAGCTTGTAATGTTTTCATCTTCAAAAATCCTTAAGTTCTCAAATGTTGCCTTCAATTTTTGCATCTTATCTTTTTTTACCATAATATCTCCTTCATAATACTTTCCAACTTATCCCAAATTTCTTTAGCAGTTTTCAAATCCATAACTTCCACTAATTCAGAATTTGCAAGACTTCTCAAGAGAACAAACCTTGATTTTCTATTTGTTTCACATGCCTTGATCTCATTCCTTGTGCTTGGTCCACTTGAAAGTATGGTATATTGATTCTTAACTGACTGCTAGACATAATATCCAAGGTAAACCAGATATCCTTCCATCTTTGTCTTCCAAAATGCATAGTTTGTGTCATCAAACATAGGGATCTCCTTCTTGTTCACCATCCCAGATCTACCTCAAGATGTTAATATTTTTTCCAAGGAACTTGGCTCTAATACCAATTTTTGAATGAAAATTTAAACTGAGAGGGGGGTTTAATTAGTTGTATCTGTGATAGGTCAAATGTGAGCGTTAGGAAACAAGCAACAAGTAAAAGAGTGCAAATAAACACCAAAAAACCTACAACTCAAGATTAGCCTAAGTTGGAAACAACACAAGATAAAAACAACAAAATGGAACTCTATACCTTGCGTCGAATCGATCCTTTGGTTGGCCCTTTGATCTTTGATGTGTATGCTCCTTGGATGGCACAAGATGCAAACTAAATGATGTTGTAAGGATGGGTGCAAGTGGATAAAAACATGAAAATGGCTAAGTATAATTTGAGAAACACAATTGCAAGAGTTTGGCTAGCAAAATTATCTCCCCCAAAATGAGAGAAAAGAGGGGGTATTTATAGGAATTTTGAGACTTCCTAGAAGAAATGGAGGGTCAAGATTGAGCCACCAAACATCAAGATGTAGGGCTATGGTGAGTTGAGAACTCACAAGCCCTCACATCTTGACATGTGGCATGTGATATAGCCCTAAAAGGTGAAGTGGACATGAGGTGGAAGGAGAAGGACATGACATGGAGGGGGGTACAAAGTACCTTGGGATTGGACAAGATCTCCTCATAAAGGAGGTCCTTGTCCCCATGTGGGTGAGAGGACATGTGAGGAATTAAAAATTCCTCAAATATTCTCATGGGGAGATGGAAAAGAATAAAGAATAACTGAAGGACATGTGGGGAGAAGTGAAGGAATTAAAAATTCTTTTTGGGTGCCTTGGGGGATTAAAAGGTGAATTAAAAATTCACATAGGGAAGTGGAGTGCCTTGCCCAAAAGGAGAAAGCCTTTAATAAGGTTGACTTAAGGACACATGCCATAAGTGGGAGGAGGATTAGGTTAGGCTAATCAAATGATTAAGGTTGTGCAAGTACTTAGTTAGATGGACTAATGATTCATTAGGGACAAGTGGGAGATTATGGAAGATGTGACCCTAATGATGATTAAGGGTGTGCATATGCTAACCCTAGTTAATTAGAAGAAGATGAAGTAATTAAGATGGATTAGGGACCAACTTGCAAAAGTTGGAGGATGTGACCATGAGAGAGAAAAGAGGAATTTAAAAAATGAATTTTAATTCCAAAAGGGGAATATGACTAAATTAAATAAAATGGTAAATTTATTTAATTTAGAGGGGGAAAAGGGGTAAGGTATTTATTAAATTAAATACTTTAGGACCCTTATGTAAGATACAAGGTATTAATTAAACAAATGGTTTAATTAATATTGACAGAGGGGATGAGCAATTGGATGAATAAGGAGATGCGTTTGATCATATGGAAGTGATCAAATTGGACGTCTACAGTATCTTATCAAAACATCAAAATCATCATTAACATTCAGATCCAGATACATTCGTTAAACCTTTAATCTATTATGAAGATTTAACATGAAAATAAAATAACAGAAACTAAAAATACTTTAACACCATGCACAATAGAACACTATATTTATTTGGAAATCCCAAGGAGGGAAAAACCACGATGAGGATTAGCTCACAATATAAGTAATTGTGAAACCGGTTACAAAGGCTCACTGCCAGAAGGGGTGCACTACCTTGACAGGATCATAGCCAAGGCTCATAATCGAAGCTCACTATCGGAATAGAAAAATAAAATAGAGAATAAATCTCACACAGAGAACATGATCTCAATGCAATAGAGATTCCACCACAATAACTCTAACACCTTTGCAATCTGTTTGAATGATTGTAGACACCTTCTGCTCACTTACACACCTCAAATGTGCAAATTCAAATTAGGTCAGTGCCAAAACACTTATATGGTGGATAGAAGTGAATGAATACCACATCAAAACTTAATTTGGACCTAAATCAATAACACTACTCAACCACGTGCTACCACAAACAATATTTATCCTTCACATGTAGTGTAAACACCAAATCAGTCATTACCCTTGCAAACACTATTAAACTTTGAAGTACATGCTTCCTCAAACTCAAAGATGACTTGCAAACCACACACCACACTTGAACATGATCTATAATATTCCTCAAACATCTTAAAATCCAACAAACTCATTTGCAACAACTTCCACCTAAAGAATGTACAAACCTAGTACACAAACAACTCTATCATACACTATAACTTGAAAAACTATCTTCTGAAGGACCAAATGTCAAATCCTATTGACTGAGGTAAACTACCAACACCTTCAACACACCATAATTGAAAAAATTGAAGCATAACTACAGAGAAATGCAAAGCAAAAACATTTCTCCCAAACACCTTTGCAATGTACAGTCACCCACTAGTGAACACAACTTCTAATGTATGATTATCCAACATACCATCTCTTGAATATAATACCTCTGAAAACCCCTCACCAACATATTTGAATTTCATAAGTAGATCTTCAATCTAGAAGAAATGCGGAGCAAAACCAAAACATCTCTCTATAACCCAGAACAACACTACAACACTTTGTTTCCTATTTTTATCAAAAAAATTCATAAGCACTTGGAAACCAAGCACCAGAGACACATCCAAATCATCTTCATCACTACTATGTCCATAGATAGAAGCTTGTCAAAGTAACACCAAATGTTAACACTAGTAGCTTAACTAATGACAACATAATGCAAAAAATCAAAGTATAGACAACACCAATCTCCTTCAACACATACAATTGACATCAATGACATCACAAGCTTGTTGACATCAGTGATTGCACCAACCTACACATACTTGCAACATGATGATGATGGAACTACATGTCCAGAGATGAATAGATATATGTAGATGGAAACAATTAGAGAAGTGGTCAAAGAGGTGGATAGTGAAGAGACTATACTTAACAATTATGGTGACTCTATAGTTAATTTCCTCGAATGAGTATGATTTAGAAAGAGGGGTGATATCTATACAACATTGGATGATCCTTCCTATGTGGTTCTTACTAGAGGATAGCAAAATATTAATAAAAAAGGTACACCTAGCTCCCAAAGACCGAATTTTTCCTCCAAGAATGTTTCTTTTCCTTCTAATTTTTGAAGGTCTTAAGATGTTTCCCATAAAATTCTATTTTGTTTAGCCTACTAAGAAAGGTGGTAATCCTTTTGACATTGTGGATTATTGTAAAAATTCTAAGATTAAAATTTCTCCTACTTAGTATTTGAAGTTAAATCCGAATGAGCTAGACCGGTTAGTAAAATTTTTGAAATTTGAGTGTGTTGAAGTTAATCCAACTGATGAACAATTAGTTAATATTGGAGCCTCATCCTTTGGTTTATCTTACAATACCAAAGACCACACTTTTTTTGTACTTGATTTAAAAACTAATCCTTTTTATGTGACTTTGTATATTAATGGTATAGGCTGAGTAATTGCATCATTGATCTGAAGCCTCTGATAATGTAATTCTTGGAATAGTAGCCAAAGATTTACTGTTTTCTTTAACTAAGACTTTTGGAAAACTTTATTCATTGGATTCCAAGCAAGTCCCTTTAATTAGCCAAATAAAATGTGCTTGGGTATCCTTAGTAGCTTATCCATGGAAGAGGCTCAAGTTGACTATTTTGGTGCCAGACATCCCTGAGTTATGGCATGTTGTTGAGTTGGAATTTTTGCAAAGACCTAAGAGGCGAAATCCATATGGATTGGTCACATTCCCTTATTCCACTCGAAAATAAGAAAGTTTGTTTAGATCCAAAGGAAAAGGCTAAATTCATCATTTTGAAGTTTGATGGCCCTCGATCTCGTATTTTATATGCAAAAGAAAAGTTTGGGAATTATATGATGTTTTTAGAGAATATAAGCAAAGAAAAATTTCTTGGTCCAAATATCACCTCTAAACTTTGGACCCTTGAGTTTGATGGTAGTTAATTTAGCTCGGGCTCTAGTGTTGGAGTCATATTGATATCACCTAATGGAGATAAGTTCCCCTCATATAAAATAGAGTTCAAGAATACCAATAACACTACTAAATATGAAGCTTTGTTATTGGGAATGGCAATAGCTCAAGAAAAGGGGATTAAAAAGTTAAGGGAAACAAGTGATGCCAAACTTATTATCAAAAAGGTAAGGAAGAGTTTTATAGTGAAGAATAAAAGGCTGAAGCATTACATGAATAGAGTTTGGGATGAGATATAGCATTTTGATGTATTCTCAATTGATGCAATGCCTAGAAGCCAAAATAGTAGAGTTGATTCATTGGAAATCTCTGCATCTTTTCTCCTTCCACATCCCAATTCCAAAGATGATTCTTATAGGATTGAAATGATCTATGGACCCAATTTTTCGAATAATTTTGAATTTTGGAATTTTTTTGAGAATGACAGGAAAATCCAAGGTTTCTTGGAGAATATAGAGGTTTTCATGGAAACTTTCTTTGAGGGGAGTATAGTTGAATGCAAGGAATTCTCACCTAATAGAGAGAGAAAATTGGAAGAAGGCCTAGTACAACTTAAAGGTAACAAAATTCCTAAGGGATTAGTTCACAAGAGCAATTATTTGACATGGACAAGATAGATATATCAAAAAGAAGATGAATGAATTTGTCAAAAATTCATGTGAATATGAGACTATCAATATTGGAAGTACATATGATCCAAAATTAGTTTGCATTGTGAAATTTTTTATGCCAGAAGAGAGGGACAAACTAATTAAATTACTAGTGAATTATAAATATGTTTTCGCTTAGTGTTATGATGATCTAAAAAAAATTCATGGGTGGTCAATTACAACATCATATACCTCTCAAACCTAGATCTTCCCCTTTTAGACAAAAATAAAGGGATTACAATTCTAAGCTTACTGATGCAATATTTCATGAGATTGATAAGATGTTGAAGGAAAGGATCATCTACCCTATTCATCATTCCACCTGGGTGGAAAATATAGTTCCAATCCGCAAGAAGAATTGAGAAATAAGGATGTGTAGATTTTATAAATCTAAATCAATCTTCTTTGAAAGAAAATTATCATTTACCAATGATGAACCCTGTGTTGCAGATAGTAGAAAGTATAGAAATGATGTCCATGCTTGATGGTTTTTCAGATTACAATCAAATTAATGTGGATGAAAAGGATCAACATAAAATAACTTTCATAACCCCTTGGTATATTTTCTTATATTTGCATGCCTTTTGGTATGAAAAATGCTAGAGCTACATTCCAGAGAGCCATGGACTTATCATTTGGTGATTTGAGGAACAATATCATAGTGATATACCTAGATGATCTAACCTTATTTTCTAAAAGGAGAGAAAATAATTTGAAGGACCTAGAATCAATCTTGCAGATATGTAGAGAGCATGGAATATCTCTCAATCCAAAAAAATATGGTTTGTGTTATTGAAGGAAAACTCTTGGGACACATTGTCTTCAAAGATGGAATTAGGATTGACCTAGAAAGAGTTTGATCCATCCAACAGTTGAGCCTTCCTTCAAATAGGACACATGTGAAATATTTCTTTGAGTAGATAAACTTCTTGAGAAAATTTGTTCCATCTTTCTTAGAGATTACTAAACATATTGTGGAAATGATGGAGAGACAAGGGTTCAAATGGAATGAATCTAAAAAAATGACATTTGAAGATGTAAAGGCGGTTATTGCTCATGCTCCAGTGCTAGTTCACCCTAACTTCAACAAATATTTCATCATTTTTTGTTATGCTTTAGAACACACTATGTTTTCCATCATGTTGCAAGATAATGAGCAAATAATTGAAGCTCCCATTTCTTTTATGAGTGTTCCACTCAAAAAGAATGAATTGAACTACTCGTAGATTGGGAAACATGTGTTTGCTATAGTTAAAGTGGTTTAATAGTTTAGGTTTTACATTTTATATTCTCTCTCTGGTATATCTACCTGATCTTGTATTCAAGAGTGTCCTTATCGAGTAGGCTATTGTTTGTAATAAAACAGGATCCTAGGTAGCGAAAGTACAAGAGTATTATTTAGAGATCAAGACAACTAAACTAGTTCGGGGCATAGGTCTTTGCAAACTTATAGCTAAGGATGAACCTAAAGCTAAAGAATAATCTCCAATGGTTTTGTTTATGAGTTTATAAGACCCTTTGTTTTCTGATGTTGCATATTACCTTACTTATGGAGATAGTCCCACACACTTATCCCCCAAAGAAAAGAGAGATATGAAATTGAATGCATCTAAATATGTAATTTGGGATGATAATTTTATAAAAGAGCATTAAGTGGAACTTTCTTGAGGTTTGTAGATAAGGATCAACAACAAAAGATTTTGGAAGCCTTCCATAATGAAGCATGTGGTGGTCATTTTTTATCCATTGTCACTACTTTCAAATTTCTTAAACAATGTTACTATTGGTCAAGTATGTTCAAGGATGCTTATCACTAGGTAGCCAAGTGTGACAAATGTAAACAATTTGTTGGTAAACCTCAGTTGGTTGCTCTTCCTTTGAAGCCAATAATAATTGAAGAACATTTTCAACAGTGTGGATTAGATTTTTTGGGGCCAATCAACCCAACATAAAGCATTGGTCACACTTGTATCCTAACAGCTACAAACTACTTCACTAAGTGGGTTGAAGCCATACTTGTGAGACATACTACTTTGGAGGTCTGTAATTTTATTAAGGAAAACATTTTGGTATAGTTTGGAGTCCCATAAAATTTTGTAACAGACAATGCAACCAGCTTTTCATCGTTTGAGGTTTCTCTTTTTTGTTATGAACATGGGATCTCTTTGACCCACTCGTTTGATTATTACCCCCAGGCTAATGGCCAAGTTAAAGTCTAGCAATAAGAACTTAGAGTCAATCATGAAGAAACTTGTGGATGAGAATCAAAATAATTGGCATAAGTTGTATGAAGATTTATGGGTAGACAGAACTACACCTAAGCGAACAATTGGGATGTATCTATTTGAGTTGGTATATGGTATTGGTTTAGCTTGACCTTTTCCATTAGAATTATCAGCCATGAGGTTGCAAACTATTTTAGAGGACCAACAATTTTAATATTCCTTGGAGAAAAGAATCATGTACCTTAGTAAGTTGGAAGAACAAAGGGAAGATATGATGGATAGGATTACACTTCATCAGGCCTAGATAAAGAAGATTTTTATAGGAAATCCAGACCTAGGAGTTTCATGGAGGGTGATATGGTTTTTTTATGGGACAAGAGAAAAGAACCAAAAGGTGCTCATAGCAAGTTTGATTCTTTGTGTAAAGTTCCTCTCAGAATCAATCAAGTGTATGGAAATAATGTATTGAAGTTGGAATATCTAGATGGCATAGTCTTGCAACTTCCATATAATAGGCAAGACCTGAAGTTGTACAAAATCTAAAGTAGGTATCCCCTATTCTTGTATATTAATAATTTTAGGTTTTTTTTATCTCATCTTTGGTGTTTTTACCATTTTTTGTGTGTCCTTGATCCTTCTATAGTTCCTTTTCATTATTCCTTTTGACATTTTCACCCATTAGAGTTTGAACCAGATATTTTAGGTCCCTCTTGCATCCTTGATAGTCTTAGTCCCCAATCAGAGCTAGTTGTTTCCTTGAATTTCATCTATAATACCCATCCCTTTCCAAAAGACCATATTTCCCATTATTTTGCTAAGTGATGAGCCTTATATATGCTCATAGTTTGAAACTTTTGATACTCTTACTTTTGTTATTAATAGTTGTTTAAACCTATTGATTAAAGACTTTTTGGGTGGTATCCTGTAGCAACGAATTCCATATTCCTATAGCTTGACAACTTTATTAATTACCTCTTTGACCTCCCGTATGGCTGATGTATGATTATGATTTTGGATAATGGAATAGGATTAACGTGTGATTAATGAATGGATGTCATGTCACTTGTGTGTATGCTTTCCTTCGCCTCTGTCACTTATTGCAGGTTGTTGGAGGGAGCAGGAGTTGATCATGCGCAAAGAATCTCGGCTCTGTTGAAGAAGTTGTTCCAATAATAACTTTGACTGAATCTTTGGGAAGGAGCTTAAATGGTCCTTTGATCTAGGGAGTGTGTAATGCTATATTCTCTCTGGGTCGCGTCGAGCAGATAGACTTTCATTTATGAATATCTGTTCCACGGATTCATAATGTATTTATGATCACGACTCCCTCTGTTAGTTAGTTAGTTTCCTTTTTCATTTAAATAATCGTTCCTCTTGCGTGAGTGAACAATGATGAAACAGTATGTGTTAAAATTAAGTTGAATAAGCAATAGAGTTCTGTGTTAAGTTTTATTTTCAAATAGAGTAATCGATGTATCCTAGTTCTGAGTATGAATAAAATTCGATGAAGCTTTGAGTCAACTTCTTGTGTAATCTAGTTGATGCTTGCTAAGGGGGCCCACTTAGTAAGTATTTTGTAGCAAGTTGTTGTAGTTAACTGTTCATTTCATGTTGATTACTAGTTAGAATCTATTTCTATAAATTTCAATGCAAACTCAACCTTGTATTGTTCCTGCAGCATCGGGAATCCATCCCTGTGTCTGTTCCCGCAACATAAGGCCAGTTCATAGTTTGTCCTTTAATAATAGCTGCTATGATTTTTGTTTTAGCCGAGTTGTGTCTAAGTTAAAAAGCTTTGTGTTGCATTTGTTTTAAGCATTTGTTTTCTATAGATGATGACTAGAAACTAGTTCTTAGCCCAAAAAGAAAATTCAATTGAGCATGCTATCTATTTTATCGGCATAAACCTTCAAAGTCCTGAGCTAAACTACACTATTATAGAAAAGGAGTTGCTAGCAATAGTGTATGCTTTGAATAAATTTAGGCATTATATCACAGGTTATCAGATATTTGTCCACACCGACCATGCAGCAATCAGGTATCTGATGAACAAGCCTACCATCTCTGGTAGGTTGGCAAGATGGCTCCTATTGTTGCAAGAATTTGACATTACAATCATTGATAAACCAGGAAGAGCTAATGTTGTGGCTGATTTTTTATCAAGGCTTCAAACAACTGCACCTACTGAACAAGAAGTTATTGATGATAGGTTCCCTGATGAACACTTGTTTTCCATTGTTGCACACACTCCATGGTTTGCAGACATTGCCAACTATCTAGCAGCAAGCAGAATACCAGCTCACTTCTCCCCAAAAGAAAAGAAATTGTTAATTGAGAAAAGTTTTAACTTTTCATGGATTGCAAATTATCTGTTTTACACAGGCCTTGATCAAGTTATGTGAAGATGTGTAAGAGAATATGATACTTATGATATCTTGCATGCTTGCCATGATGAACCATGTGGGGGACATTTTGTAGTCAAGAGAACATCAATGAAGGTTCTTACAACAAGATATTATTGGCCAACATTACACAAGGATGTTGTAGCTTATACAAGGAAATGTGACAAATGCCAACGTATGGGAAGACCAACCAGGTCAGATGAAATGCCACTATATCCACAGGTAATATTCACCCCCTTTGATAAATGGGGAATGGATTTTGTTGGACCAATTGATCCACCATCAAATGGCATGTCATACATTCTGGTTTGCACAGATTATGTAACAAAGTGGGTTGAAGTAAAGGAAATGATTCATGCTCGTGATAACAAGGTTGCTGAATTTATGTATGAGCAAATTTTCACCAGATTTGGAGTTCCCAGAGAGCTTGTAACTGATCAAGGAGCTCGGTTCATGTCCAATTTGATCACTGCACTAATGAATGACTATAAAATCAAGCATAGGAAGTCCAGCCCCTATCACCCTCAAGCCATTGGTCAGGCGAAGGTTACAAATAGGGAAATTGAGGCAATCCTAACAAAGACAGTGCAACTCCATAGGAAAGATTGGAGCAGTAGACTTCCTGAAGTAGTCTAGGCCTACAAAACTTCATGGAAGACAACAACTAGGTTTACACCTTTTGAAATGCTTTATGGGAAAACAGCCATGTTGCCCATTGAATTTGAACATAAAACCTTGAGGACAGCTCTCGAACTCATTATAGACATTTTTGAAGCACAAAAGGAACATCTCCTGTAGCTGAATGCCTTGGACGAAATGAGAAAAGTTGCCTTGCAGCATATAGAAGCTGTCCAACAGCAAAGGAAGAAGTGGCACGATCAGCATATCAAAACCAAGCAATTCTCTGCTGGTGATTGGGCTGTGCTATATGATTCCAGATATCAAGAAAACCAAGGTAAGCTCACAACCCACTAGCTCAGTCCCTATGAAGTTGAAAATGTGTTTGACAACGGTTCAGTACAGCTGGCCACAATTGATCCAGTCCATTTCAAATTGCTAGTTAATGGACACCGACTGCGGTTATATCATAAGCCAACATCAAAGGAAGAGTTCCTGAAAAAGTTTGTTTTGACTGGTCTTCTTGCAACAAAAGGCTTAGGCCTTTTTCTTGCAGCTTCTCTTTAATTATTGTGTTGACCGCCCATAATACAGTTTTCTTTTTTTTATAAAGAAAACCACTTTTCTCCCTTTTTTTCATCTATCACATCATTCATTCCTTTATATGCCACGTCATCCATATTGCCACTCCACCTCATTCATGCATTCAATCTCCCAGCTATCATTTCATGATACACTATTGTCCTTTACGGCATGCCCGAGAACTAGATTCAAGGTACGTGAAATCTTTTCATTATTGCATAATTTATTCTTTATGTTTATTCATTAATTGTAATGTATATTAGCCGTAATTGCATGCTTTAATCTTATCACCCTGCACATGTGAGGACACATGTTGAATGCTAAGTAGGGGGCGGGGTATTCTAATTTGAAATTTTCCTGTGCCAAATTTATGTTTGCCAAAATAGTTATGTTCTTGTACTTTCTAAAGTACAATTGCGAAGCCATATTCTAAGAACAAGCTAACTACTTAGTTTAAGTAGTTATTAAAATTATTTTATGCAAATGTCTAGTTGTTATTCTTGGTAAGGAAAAGGAAGTGCAGTAAGGAAGAAGAGTCTTTTTCAAGCTTTCAGCATCAGTCTGAGTTTTTGTTTTAAGGATTTTTGATCATGGGTGGCCAACTGGTGAGGCACGGGCCTGTGACTCATGAGGCGTTGATACAGGATCCTCAGTTAATGCAAGCATTTACTAATTGTGGATGGTTAAATTATTTCTTGAGAATTGATTCTTTTGATGAAGAGGCTGCAGGAGAATTCTTAAGAACATTTTCAGAAAATGAGGCTACGGTATGGGGCTTGGCAGTGGCTGTGACAGAGGAAAGAATTGCAGAAGTTACTGGATTACCGGCAGTTGGTGAAAATTTTCCTGTTGGAAGGGATGTTGTCTTTGCTAGGGCAGAGTTTACCCTACTAGTTGATGGACCTTTGGAAATCTCAAAGCAAGGGTGCAAAAGAATGTCCCTGCCTTATCCATACTCTAAATACGCCATCTTTATTATCAGGTATTTAACTTGTGAAGGGCGCTTCTCTTACCTACATTCATATCATTTCAAATTGTTAAGTCACATGAGACATGGACTGGTAGTGAATGTTCCAAATTTTTTGTTAAACCTTTTGCAAAGTAGTGCACACAAAACCCAAAAGGGTAAAGAAAACTCTGTCACACATCATACCCTAATAAAACTTTTGACTGAGCGATCTTTAAGGGATGTTTCACCTCTTTCCTAGCATGAGTTTGTTGCCCAAAAAGGTCTTCAACCACATGAACCCCCTATGGCACTACCTACGCAGCCTAGAAGAAAGAAAATGAGAATTGAGTCCACAAGTATAGAAACAGAGCAAGAATCCGCTGCTCCTGCAACGCCCTTTCCTACAACTTCTATACCAATGTCCTCTATCGGTGTGCAAATAAGGTATGCCACTAGGAGAGAAAAAGGAAATAAAATTGTAGGTGAGTCATCTAGGGTAGGGCAGACTCCTGAGTTGGACCCACAATCTCAAAAACAAAAACTTTTTGCCTCATCCTCTCCTGCGGAGTCTTCGCCTGTCTCTGTCTCTCCTGCAGCAACACCTGTTAATATTCCAGTTTCAATATCTTCTTCCCCTGCTGAGTCTGGATCTTCAAGACCAGCTAGGAAGAGGACTGCTAAGGAAGTATCCTTTGTTGCTGCTCCTTCTGAAAAACTACCAAGGAGTTCATTGAGAAAACAGTCTAAGCCTGCTACAACCTCCGTTCAAATAGAAACTGTCATAATATTAGAGGACTTTGCTAAATTAGGTCATGATAACTCCCTGGGTATGTCTGCAAATGTTCCACAAAGCTCCTCTGCTTTTCCTGAGGCAGCACAACCCAGTAATGTTGATAAGGGGAAAATGCTAAGTCTGGATGACTTGGCTTGTGCAGCTGAGAAAATTTCTGAGGAAGAACAATCTTCTCCCATGCAACAATAGGGCTTCATCCTATAGCAAGAGGATTTTTTCCTACAGCAAGAAGAAGGTGTGCTTGAACTGCCCGAAATACCCTATGATAATCCATTGCCCACTAAAGTTTGCATAGATTTAGTTGTGTACAAAAGGACTCTACTGATTGCATACTTGGAATTTCTGAGAATTAAGTGGAAGCCTATGTCATTTCAGACTTTATGTTTTCACCATTTTGCCAAAACTAAAGTCCAACAAAGTTTATGGGATCAGGAAAATAAAAAGCTACAAAGGGAAATTGAAAGGAAAAAGCAAGAAATTCAAGATATGCAGAAGAAAATGGATGAAATGATGAGAATAACTGGAAAGATAATGGAGTGTAGGCCGCCACCCAAAGTATATGCAATGTGCCTCAAGGAACAGTTTCTTTGGTTCAAACTAATGAGGATCTCCAGAAATTTGGATCCCGATATTGAAACAGCCAAGGAATTTTATGATGCCTATGAAGTGGCCCCTAATTGGTTGAAAAACTCCATGTGTGAACTTTATTTATATGGTTATTTAATTCCTATAGAAACTGAATGGAACCCACTCCTTTATATAGGTGATATCCATCTAAGAGCACTTATGTCTTGGGCTGCAAATGAGGTCAATTATGGGAGACAATTGGAAACATATGGGAAGCAGAAAGAGATGAACCTATTCTTCTAAGAGCTAAGAGTTCAGACCCATGCACAGTTTTAAGAACCTGGTTTGAAGTTACTTATGGAGACAATCATGCTGAGGAAAGAGAGAAAATTTTTGACATCAGACAACAGGTATACAGTGAGTTCAAAGATCAGAAATATATATTTTGGAAACTTGCCTCTTCCAGGATTGAGACAAGGTCGGAGAGATATACGGTTGGTCTAAGAAAGATAGAGCCTCACAGCCCTTTGAACTTCACAGCAACACTCAAGAGAACAGAAAGGTACATGCAACTGGGTTTGCAAAGCAGATTTGAATTATGGATGCCACTGACCTTCCAACCCCTAATTTTAATGTGGCCACTCTATCCCTACTAAGCCAAGGAAATCAATGAAGAAATAGAAAATCACAGATTTGAAAGATGGCAGTTTACCCGAGGTTTTTACTTCAAGTTTGGAACTTTGCTGCAGGGTCATGTTGCTCCAACAAATTTTAGGGAAACAACAAGGAAAGTCAATGCTGGAGGACCAGTATTACGATAAGTAGGGGCCATAATGATGAGCCTTAAATATGCTCATAGTTTGAAACTTTTGATACTCTTACTTTTGTTATTAATAGTTGTTTAAACCTGTTGATTAAAGACTTTTTGGGTGGTATCCTGTAGCAATGAATTCCATATTCCTGTAGCTTGACAACTTTATTAATTACCTCTTTGACATCCTGTATGGCTGATGTATGCTTATTATTTTGGATAATGGAATAGGATTAACGTGTGATTAATGAATGGATGTCGTGTCACTTGTGTGTATGCTTTCCTTCGCCTCTGTCACTTATTGCAGGTTGTTGGAGGGAGCAGGAGCTGATCATGCGCAAAGAATCTTGGCTCTGTTGAAGATGTTGTTCCAGTAATAACTCTTTGATCGAATTTTTGGGAAGGAGCTTAAACGGTCCTTTGATCTAGGGAGTGTGTAATGCTATATTCTCTCTGGGTCGCGTCGAGCAGATAGACTTTCATTTATGAATATCTATTCCGCGGATTCATAATGTATTTATGATCACGACTCCCTCTATTAGTTAGTTAGTTGCCTTTTTCATTTAAATAACCATTCCTCCTGCATGAGTGAACGATGATGAAATAGTATGTGTTAAAATTAAGTTGAATAAGCAATAGAGTTCTGTGTTAAGTTTTATTTTCAAACAGAGTAATCGATGTATCCTAGTTCTAAGTATGAATAAAATTCGATGAAGCTTTGAGTCAACTTCTTGTGTAATCTAGTTGATGCTTGCTAAGGGGGGCCACTTAGTAAGTATTATGTAGCAAGTTGTTGTAGTTAACTGTTCATTTCATGTTGATTACTAGTTAGAATCTATTTCTATAAATTTCAACGCAAACTCAGCCTTGTATTATTCCTGCAGCATTGGGAATCCATCCTTGTGTCTGTTCCTGCAGCATAAGGCCAGTTCACAGTTTGTCCTTTAATAATAGCTGCTATGATTTCTGTTTTAGCTGAGTTGTGTCTAAGTTAAGAAGATTTGCATTTCATTTCTTTTAAGCATTTGTTTTCTATAGAAGATGACTGGAAACTAGTTCTTAGTGCACATATTGTGCTGCTCCATTTCAAGTATACATCCCCTAGTTTGAAAAAGTAAATAAACGACCATGAGAAGATGTTAGTCGCCTGTTGGAATGTCCAATTCCTAGGTTTAGTTATGCTGACTTTTAGATCCTTTTCTGGGCGTGACCACTAAGTTCAGGTCTTATAGGTCTTAAAGTTTGTCTATATTGTTTATTACACTACTTGAGTTCCTAAAAATCCCTATATACTTATTCTTTTTTCCTAAAGTCAACTTTTTAAATAAGTTTAAGAACTATCATTAGAACTTGACAAGGTTCTCACATCCGTGTTGGGTGCAAACAAGGTTCCTAAAACCTACTTTATCTTGCCAAAGCTTAAGTTTTACTCCATGTGGTGACCTTTGAATCCATTTTCAAAACTTCCTTTGGAGATCATCCAGGTTTTCAAAACCTTTCAATCCCTTGAAATAGTTCATCCTCAAAAGAAAAGGATCAACAAAAGAAGAAAAGTGGCCTAGACACTTGATTTTGAAACTAATGTTGGGAGTTGACAAGGTTCTCACAACTTTGTCTAGCTCCGACACCAAAATAAAAACCTCAAATTTTTGGATCAATAATGGAATTAAATATGGCTTTTCAAACTTCAAAGGCACTATCACAAGTTATGACAACTTTTTTCAGCCCTGACAAGGTTCTCACAACCATGTCGACGTTTGACACATTTCAAATTCCCCAATGTGAAGGTAGAAAGAAAAGAATGAATATTATTGAAGTGGGTATTACCAAAGTTTCAAAACCATTCTTGAACACCAATAGGGTTTTAACAACCTTTCAAATTTCCTACTTCATCAGGCATGTTTGAATGGTGCCAAGTGAGCCACCTACTTGTATTAAATACTATCAAAGACAAATGAGGTGAAATAAATTTCTATTGTATATGAAGGGAAAATGTAGTTGCATTCAATCATTCTCCACATTTATGAATAGAGGGGTTTTTCTAAGGGAACGAGAAAGTGGAATTGTGGTGAATGGCTAAAAAAAAGTACAACAAAAATTTGTTCCTAAGAGAAAATTCCCAAAAGGAATTTTAACAAGTTTTTTCCTATAGCCCAACAATTGTTTCCATCGCTCATATTAGGGGAATTCTCGAGCTTTTCAAGAAAAAAAATTAGAATTTTTGGGTGGCACTCTATTGAAATATTTCAACATTTTGGAATTGGAATTGGAAGCCAAGACCCAAGTGAAAATGAAGAATAAATACCTGACCTATGAGCATTTAGTTGGTTTAACCAACACATTGGTCAAAATTGGTGATACTCAATTAAGGCACATAAATCTTGACTATTTTTGGGAAAGAGTGAATAGGAAAGATAGAGCTCCAATTACTTAGAGATTGGTTGAGAGTATTATGCTTGAGGTAGTCACCTTCCACGCAGATGTGTAGTGCCCAGAACTTGTCCTTGAATATATCAACCATTATGACCCTCAAACTAGGTAAATAAGGACATAAGACAATAATTTGTTAATCACCCTCAACAAAGATACTATCAATGGTTGTTTCAAGCTGCCTAAAAGAGAAGTTTTTGAAAACTTCAATTTCACATTGTCACGTTTTTTTTCAATGAGAAGAATGGATACTATAAAAACAACACTACTAAGGAGTGGCTCATAGTCCCAAAGAAGAGGAAGTCTCAATTACCCAAAAATTTGCATAGGTTACTGTTGATGGTGATTTTGGCACAACAACATGCAAACAGAATATTGCTATTCTGCTTCTCCTGAAAGATAAAGGAAATACATGGATGCCTTAGCTCCCAAGGTCTTTGTAGTTGGGTCTCAACTGTGTTGATGTTACTCAGTGGTCAATGCAATAGTAATATTCAAGGGGCCTGCTGGTGTTGAGCTTTTGGATAGTTCTTAGATCAAGCATGAAAATAAAACCTACTTTAATAGGGGTTTTTTAAAGAAAATAGAAAAAGATAGATCGGGGCTTTGAAACAGAAAAGAACAATAGTTCATCCAATCTTAACCAGACTTGTTAACTTTAAGGAATTATTAACTAAAACTACAAAACAAAGTAAACATGTGATTGACACACAACCTCTTTCATTCTCAGTGCTAATTTGAATAATAGATTTTTTTAGCTACTATTTAAATAAAACACAAATAACATTTCATTCCTTGGAGAGTTCACAAATCAAATGATCAATTTAGGACAAATATCATTCTAGAACACAACGTGAAGTAGATTAAACTCTGATTGCTTCTACTGTTATTAAAACAGATAAACAATATTTACAAAGCTGGCACAATCACTAGTGTACAGAGAATCTGAGTCTCTGGATTGTTTCCAACTACACTAAGAGAACTTGGAAAATACATTACAGTCTGTACTGAAATCTTACTGCTAACCAAGAAGAAAAAAAGAAGCTCTTATTGCTAAGAATCAAGATGCAACTCTATCTCCTTTTGTTAACTGAATAACTCCTAACAGTTCTAACTCTAAAAAGTTGTGTCTAAAAGTTCTCTAAAACCTCCAAGTTCTAATCTCTCACTGTCTAACCTTTACAAAGAGGCAAGAATTCCATTTATACAGAGTGTGTACCAAAAGAATGTGTTGTCCCTTGCGCTAGGTTTTACAAAATATCTGCATCCAAGAGAGTTGGCTCTCAGATCTTTCTGAGGAAAGTCAAAACTGCATTCAATGTGAATCCCTACTTCCCATGCTGATGAAGGATTTCTACCCGCAGGAGAAGCCTTTTTAGATCTTTTGGTGGCTTAGAATTAACTCTCCCATCTTTGTGTCCATCTTCAAACTCCATTGGGGTCGCCTTGAATGCTCAGAATATCTTCATTAATACTAATTTTCCTCTGTCAATGGTCGCCACAGCTGTCCTTGTGAGTCATAGTTTCTTCTGTCACTCGGCCTCCTTTGTGTTCTAGACTTCCCTACTCGTTGACCACCTTCTGGAATCACCATCGGGCCTCTCTATAGTTCTTTGCACCGCTTGAGCCAATCCATTTCCACCTGTTCTCAGAAAGAGTCCATTTGGTTTGCATTCTATTGGCCTTCTTTCCCAGGACAGTCAATTAGTCAAAGGGACCAATGAATCACTCCCTTAGCTTCCATTGATTGGTTGAGCATACGCCACGTGAGCTTCTCTGGAGGTCAAAAGTGGTCCATCCTGAATCACATGTTGGTGAGCCACTTATCGTGTCTCCCCGATGCGATTATATCTCTGCCAGTAACCATCGACATGACATTAGACAGTCGGCAAGATGTTTCGGTGAGCCGAAGAAGTCAGATCGAGCTCATGAAAACCATCGACAAGACAGTCGCTAGTCGATGGGACGTCATAGCGAAGCCAGCCCTTTCACCCTGAGCTTGTTCTATATCGGCAAGACCATCGCTAATCAGCAAGACCTCATAGCGAACTCCTCTTTTCTTACCGAGCCCCTCTTTGTTATCAGCAAGACATCTTACTATTGGCCAGAGGCTACAGTGAGATATCTTTGGTTATACCAATATATCCTTCACTGGGAAATCCATCGCTGTCAGCAAGACCTTCAGCGAACTCCTTTATGCTTCTGGAGTCTCTCTGATTTCCCTCATTTTGGCATGACCCTCCTTAGTCGATGAGACATTACACCGAATCTCCTTATTCCTCAGCGAGTTCCTTCATGTCAGCGAGACGTCCCTTCTTCGCCAAGACCTTACATGAGGTCTTGCCTCTTGTCGAATCATCCACTATTTGGCAGGGCATGGAGATTTTGCCAAGACCTTATGGCAAAGGGAAACTCATTTTCTAATACCGCTTTACTTCGGAGGGACCTCCCTTCTTGTTGATATGACATTCCATGGTCGGGGAGACCTTATGGCGAAGCTTTCATCCTTTTCTGAGACCATACTTCTCTGGTCGCCCAGACTGGGGATCATCGGCGAGACCTTTTGCCGAAGCCACCCCGTTTCGCCGATGGTGCCCTACTTCGGCAAGAGTTCACTTTTCGGTGAGACATCTTGTCGAAGCCACTTCTCTCTTAAGCAAGCTTCCTCCGTGTTGTTGTGACTTCCTCCAGTCGGTGAGACTTTATACCAACCGAGGCTTCCTTTCGCTGAACCAAGAGCACTTCAGGGAGACTTTTTTGTAGTTATACTTATATGTATTCTTTTTGTTCCAAATGTGTCACTGTAGCACTCTCTTTTTGGGGAGACATCTTATAGACATCTTATGTCTCGACGAAAACTTTATAAGTTCACCATTTTGTTGCCGTGACATACTGATTCTCACCGAAGACCTTCCATAGAATCCCCTCGCACTGTGTCAGTGTGACTTTCCTTCTTCGCCGAGACTTCTCTCCAAAGACAAACTCATGCTGATAGAGGATACCCCTAGGTCACCAGGATGAAGACCTTGATCCTACCAATAGATGCCTATATGTAACTTCCACTTGGCATGACATCCCTGGGGTCTTGCCGATAGGCAACACAGACACAGATTTGAACAAAAAAAACCATGGGTCAGGGAGATCGTGATAACCTTATGCCGATAAGATCCATAATGGGGAGTATTCTGATTCTTTGGATTTCAAATGGTCAGAGCCGAGCCACCAGTCGGTAAGAGTCTAGAAAAGTCTTGCTGACTTTTGCCTTAGCTGATTTTCATGACCAACTGGATTGAGGACAGCCTTCCAACCGAGCCTCAGCAAACATCATCAAGTGTAGGATTTAACCCTGCAAAAGGAAGGTCTACATTAGTCCTGAGAAGCAAATAAGACATTATAATAAATCCACCATTGCTTATAATTATTTTAGTGAATCCCTAGCAAGAAGAAAACTAGCCTAGGTTGAAATAGAACCAAGATTAAATCAGATAGAGAAAGGAGACAAACTCAGGCAGAAAACAGAAGAAACCTCAAGAGAAAAACATATAACAAAAAGCAGAGAAAACAAAAAGAGAAAAGGGGGACCCATTTTGATTCAGATCAAAGTGGGGTGGTTATGCAAGGCATAACAAATGGTGACTCGGCTGGGAAAATGGTTTAACCATTTTATGAATCTGAAGGATTCAGCTACCTAGAACTCCTGGTTCATGAACATCACAACTCTAGTTGGGTCAGTTATAACAAGCAAGGTAGAGCTAGAATCTCAAATGTAAGTCAATCAAAGGCTACCCCTGAATCTATGTGTGTGCTTGATAGTGCATCATCCTTCCATATTGTTCTCCTCATCTTTGAGACAACAATGTGCAAGATTTGAGCTACATAGGTTGATTCCCTTTGGCTGTTGTGCAATGATATCCTGGGCATTACTCTGCTGCCAACCAGGCATCAATAGCCCTGACAGAGATACCTCTAGTTTTCTCACAGCATTGCTCTACTGCCAGTCAGGTGTCCATAGCCCCGATAGAGATACTGGAATCACCCATTCATATTGAGTCTTCCTTTTCCTTTGATAATTATTTCTTCTTCTTTTTTGTTTTCTCATAGAGTTCTCAGATATTTCATTTAGCTCTTTTTCAATATGTCAGATGCTTAACATCTAATATGGGTTGAAAACTACCATGGACCTCATAATAGCACTTGGGAGATCAAATTTTTCACCCAAATCTTACAACACTACCACTCAAAGACAAATATACTACTACAGAGGAGATGATCTTAATGATTTGTGATGGATTCAGAAGAGTTGATGAATGCTACTTACTTGGCACCTTGTTTTCAAAACTTTCCACAACTTTTATTGACAATAATCATGAAACAGCGAATTGAGGACAAAATAAAAAAAATCATGAAACCTGAAAATATCTAAACCACTTCTCTCCTAATGACCAAAGTATGCTTCAGATAACAACCCACAGCTTCAAATGGAAAGAACAGATCAACCCCCAAAGAACAGAACAAACAAAAAACAAAGAGCAAAGAAAACTCAGAGAACAGAAAGAAAGAAAAACAAATAAACAGTAAACTATTTACAAATAGAGTGAATTACTTACACAAAGAGCAACAGATATTCACACAAAGGAAAGAGTTATTTACACGCAGAAGCACAAAAGCTATTTATATAAATACAAATTATTTACAAACAGGAGACAAATAAATTATTCACAGAAAGAATAACAAATTACTAATAAGCTTCATGACTCAAAATAGTGCTTGAGAAACTGCCCATTGACAGGCAATGGAACAGGTTCTCTAGTTAAGCTATTCGGTTTGAAAGCGTTTTCCCCCAAGATCTCAGCAATTTGATAAGGACCTAACCAGAGTTTGTCAAACTTTTGGTGATTTCCCTTCTTTTCATTGGCTTTGTCCCATAACAGTACTAGGTCTGATATCCTAAAGGCCTTTATCTTGGCTCTTTTGTCAAACCATCGTTTGACAACAGCCTGATGGCTGAATAATTGTTGTAAAGTAGCATCTCTTTGTTCTTCTAGTTTCAACAGAGCAACTAGTTTGACTTCTATCCTATTGTCACTAGAGTAAAAATTTTGCATGAACTCAAGGATAGGTATTTGCAGATGGATAGGAAAGACAGGCTCTTGGCCATATACCAACTTGAATGGTGAGGTGTTTAAAGCAGCCTTAATCCTAGTCCTATCTACCCACAATGCAAATCTTAGCTAGGTATGTCAGTCTCTAGGGTTACATTCTAGCAGTTTCTTAATTACCCCTAAGATGTTCTTATTGGTTGACTCTACTACTACATTTCCTTGTGGGTAATAGTTTGAAGAGTATTTCAAAACAATTTTGTGATCATATACCCAGGAAATAAACTTAGCAGAAGAAAAGGCAGAGCCATTGTCACATACCAACGCGAAGGGCACCCCAAACCTTGTAGTGATGCACTCAGTGAGGAACTTGGTCACTACCGCTGTGGTGTTGTTCTTGCAGGGTATGGCTTCTGTCCATCTTGTGCAGTAGTCAGTTGTAGTCAAAATGAATTTGTGTCCTGCAGTAGATTTTGGGTTAATAACCCCAATGAAATCCAGTTCCCATTGGGCAAATGGCCTTACCTCATAGACTGGCTACAGTGGCATAGCAGGATGGAGTTCCCTTGGTGCAGAAATCTGACATACATGGCATGTTCTTATGTGTTGATGGGCATCTTTGAATACACAGGGCCAGTAATAACTAGACCTAAGGATCTGGTGTGCCAGAGAATCTGCAAAACCATGACCTATGCCATGTTCCCATGAAACTTAGAGATCACTTGCTTGGCCTTTTGATGATCAAGGCATCTTAGGTATATTCCTTCGAAGTTCCTCTTGTATAGCAACCCTCCTTTGAACATGTAATGAAAACTTTTCAGTCTCAGGGCTCTCCTTTGAGTGGTATTCATTCCTCCTGGACAACGATTGTTGAGCATAAAGCAAATGGTATCAGCATACGATGGGTCATTAGAGAAAGACTAGGTCGTGTATTGCTGACAAATGATGTTGTCGCCAACGTTTGCCATGGACTGGGATAAACCCTTGCCCTTGACTAGTTTCATGGGATGTATCTCTAGATCAAATTCTTACAAGATGGTCATCCATTTGCCTCTCCTTTCTCCCAACTCGCTCTACATTAGTAAGAACTTCACAGCTGCATTAGGAACTACAACAATGAATTGACTTCAAAGAATGTAATGTCAGAATTTCTTAACATCCTGAACCAGCACAAAATCTTGCTTCTCTAGAGGTGGGTATTTCATTTCTGCATTTTTGAACGGAGAGCTCATGAAAGCAATCGGCCTCTCCTCTACCTCTTCTCCTCGTTGGGTTAGGATAGCTAGGCATGAATGCTCAAAGGCAAAGGAGTAGATGTAGAATGGTTTCAAGTAATCAGGACTGGTAAGAACTGGTGCTTCAGAGATGGATCGCTTGATTTTTGAAAATGCATCCTTAGCTTGTTCAGTCCACTCTGTTTTAGCGTCCCTTTTCATCATTTCGTTCAGGGGTTTCACGATTTCAGCAAAGCCCATGATGAATTTTATTATGAAATTGATTTTCCCAAAGAAAGACCTCATTTCTTTCTTGTTTCCTGGCCTGGTGATCTTCATAATGGTCTCAACTCGATCTGGGTCAATCGATATTCCTCTTTCAGAGATCACATGTCCCAAAAGCTTTCCCTCAAAAACTCCAAACGTGCACTTTCTAGGATTCAAGGAGACGTCGTACTGGATGCAGCGTTCTAGAACCTTGGCCAAGTCCGCAGCATGGTTCAATCGATCTCTGGAGAATACCATCAGGTCATCCATGTAGACAATGATACACTTTCCAATCAGATCATTGAATGCTATGTCCATTGCACGTTGAAAGGTCGCCCCAACATTTATTAAACTGAATGGCATCCTCCTATAAGCAAATGTTCCCCACTTTGTGGTGAAAGGTGTCTTCATTCTATCTTCACAGTTAACCATTACCTAGTTGTATCCAGAGTAGTCGTCTAGGAATGACATCATCTGAGACCCATTTACGGTCTACAACACTTCATCCAAAGAAGGAAGTGGGTAGTTATCCTTTTCTGAAGCTCGATTGAGATTTCTAAATTCCACGCACAATCTAATCTCCCCATTCTTCTTTCAGACTGGAACCAAGTTGGCTACCCATGTTGAATGACGCACAGGAAAGATTATCCTTGCAAAGAGAAAATTATGAACTTCTTTGAATATCAATGGTTCAATCAAAGCACTAACAAGACGTTGCTTATGTCGGAAGGGTTTAGCCTTAGGCTTCAAAGGGATGGTATGAGTCATGACAGAAGCGTCAAATGTCTTTAAGTCTTTACACCCCCAAGCAATTGCAGAAATATCTTTCCTAAGTGCCATCAATATGTCTTTTCTAATTGCCTCAGGGCAGGCCTTCCCTATGTAGACATTCCTTTCAGGGCCAGAGTCAGCTAAGTTAACAACTTCATATTGACCTCCTTTATCTTGAGCTGACATCTTCTCTCGAGCCCTTGGGTCTGAATCAAAAATTCTTTCCAAGGCCACCATTCCCTTGGGAATGCTATTGCTTTTCAACTCGAGGACACCATCTGTATCACATTCCTCAGGGCTCCAATCCCCTTGATCTCTGTTGGATTCATCGATGATCTGTCCTTCAAAAACATCTAAACTTGTTAGGAAAGCAAGGATATGTCGATCATCATCAAAGACCTAGAAATTCTTGATATTGTCAGGAACAACTGGGGTGGATATCAGTTCCACTGAGAATCTTTTAAACTTAGAGCCTTGCATAGGTTCCAAGGTGCTAGCAGCAACAGCTAATGAATCTGCTATTTGATTTTGTTCTCTAGGGATCAACCTAATCCCAAAAGCATCGAAGTCCTCGATCAGGTTCCATACTCGATTTCTATATGCTGTCAATCTTTTGTTATGACAGGTGTATTGGTTGCGCACTTTCTTGATAACTACTTATGAATCACCTTGGACCACCAGGGCAGAGATCATTTTCTTGTGTGCAAACATTAATCCTCGAGCTAAAGCTTCATATTCAGCTACAGTATTAGTGCACCTAAATTGCAGCCTATAAGAAGCAAAGAAAACTTTCCCTTTCAGGCTAGTTAGTACAATCCCAACACCACAACCGGTTCTGGACTTGGATCCATCAAAGGTAAGGGTCCACAACTGATCACAAGCGGGGGTTAATCCTTTTGAAATTTTCATAGGTATTTGAATAGGATTAACCGAAGGTGGGACTTCTTGATCTTTTGGACCAGTCATAGGGAAAGGATTCTCTAAAGGTTCTCTAGATACCTTCTCCAATTCTTGCTTGGTTGTATCACATGACCAGTGGTTGTCTTCCTGGAAGTCACTTGTCCCTTTGGTTGATTCCTTGGGTTTTGTTTCATTTGTGAGTGTAGGGGTATCTAACAAACCTTGGGGTTGCTCTTTATCAATATGTTGATTCAATAGTATATCTAGGGTGGGCTCAGTTTGAGAAAGAACTCCCTTTGAAGGCATCCTATCCATGGTTAGCATTGTTGCTTCTTGGGTTTCAGATGAAAAGTGGTATGTAGCTCCCTCAAAATGCCTTGGGCTAGTCTTTTTAGCTTGAGGAACACAATTTAAGGTGTCAATACAAAGTTGACAGGTCAATTCAGAGTGGTTTTGGTAATGTACCCTGCACCAATTAGGGAGTAAAAGGCTTTGTAAATCAGTGTCTTCCCCTAAGATCAGTGGATCTTGTTGCAGCGTGGTGACCAAGGCACACTGATTTTCATTAATCAAGGGATTAGGGCACTTTTTTTTTGACATGTCCTTAGCATTGAGAACTGAGAAGGTTAGAATTTCCTCCCTTTTGTAAACCCCTATCTCAACCTCAAAGTAAGCTACCTCATTGGGACAATCATACTCAATGATGATATGCTTGAGGCGTGTCTCACTTTCAATTCTAATATGAGTAGGAATTCCCTTCCATGGTAGCCACATGTGTGAAAATTCCAAGGAGAGGTATCCCCCTATACTTTTCATCAGATCTCGGCTTAGTAGCATACCATAGGTCTCAGGAATATCTGCTACTTGAATATCAATGTTTGTTAGGATCCTAGGATCATATCCAACTTGCACATGTATGTTTTTTAATTCCCCAACTACATTGACCTCTGTTTTGTCCAGTTGGAAAAATTTCTTGTTTGTTTGAACAGGGTTCAGTCCTAACTTCTTACATACAGAAAATGGCATGACATTGCCTAAAGCTCCTGAATCTAGCAAACAATTGTGTAGATTCTTTCCACAAATTCTTAAAATTAAAAGAAAAGGTGGAGTACCTACTTTGCTTCTGTACAAGGCTGCGTTCATGTTTGTAGGGGGTGTAACCTTGCTTTTTCCTTTTGACTTATCCACTTGTTCCAGAGCTTTCAGCACTATCTCCCTTTGAGCAGGGCACCACTTTAAGATGTCAAAGTATGAAAAAGAAGTTTTATGTTTATGTATCTCAGAAACAATGTCAAATTCGGTATCATAACTTACATTGTTTTTAACAATACTAAAAGAATTACCTCTATTGTGGAAGTCGGATGGACCTTTTGGTGGAGGAGGATTGTTATCAACATTTTGATTTGGGGGGACCATGTGATTAGGAGGTGCTGATGTAGTGAACAAGCCCTTGTTCTGATTTCTCAAAAAATGTCCTCCCTTTGTCTGAAAAGCTTGGGCATCATATGAATCCTCCTCTGATTCATTCTCTTCTTTCCTTGGGAATGAAGGCTCTTCTTCAAAGAGTTCATAGGTCATTGATGTATCCACTGAGCCACCTCCTTTTTTTGAATTCCCTTGGAATTTGTGGTTATATTCTTGTTCCATCTTGACAACCTTTTCCACCTCAAGGCAGTTCACCTCAGAATGAGTTGCAGTATTATGTAGCCTGCACCAGTTAGTCATAAAGTTCAAATTGGCCACATTTGCAATATGTGACCTTTCCTCATTGGCTTGATAATTGTGGGGAACCCCACCATTGTTTGGTCTTGTATTCCATTGTTTGTTGCTATTTGGCCTTTGGTTATATCCTCTATTCTGATTTTAGTAGCCTTGGTTAGAGGAATTTTGGCCCTGATAACCCCTCTGGTTGGAATTGTTGCTATTCTGAGAAGTACCCTAGTTGTTGTTGTTTTGATTAGGTTAATTACCTTGACTCTAAGAAGGGTTGAGCCTAAGCTGGGCCATATCATTTGTAACTTGAGACAACGTTTTCTTCAAGGTTTCTACCTCAATTGCGAGTTGAATTGTCTTCTCACTTTCGACAGCCTTAGCAATAGGTGGTTGATCAACATGACTTGGGGTTCCAACTTGGTAATGAAGACCCAGGGGACCCTAAGGGACCTGTGGTTGTTGAAAAGGGTCAGGAGTCCTGTTAGCAAAGAATGGAATAGGAGGTTGAGTTTTCAATTCAGATATAGGCCCATAGTGGGAAGGAGACATTCCTGGAATGGTGTTGAATAAAGGGGGTGGACTAGGCATCTGGTACCCTATTAAAGGGAAACCTCCCCCAATCTTGATTGAGAGTTAGTCTGTTGTTGCAGCTTGATAGCCAAGTGATAAACTTTGGATAGGGAATCAATATCAGCTGGTTGATAAGTTCTTTGTAGGAACAAACCTAGCAAAGGGTCTGTAACCCTGAATTATGTCTGAATGGCATTGTTTTCGGTAACTAGATAGGGATCTTGCAATCTCCTATACATTCGCTGGAACCTGGTATTGAATAAAGGCAAAGATTCACGTGGTTCCTTCCTTATGGTTGCAAATTGATGATACAGAAGGGTTGGGTCCACATAGACTCTAAACTGATTAATAAAAGCATTTTCCAAATCTGTCCAGGTCAGAATAGAACCTTGTGGGAGATTGAGATACCAATTGTATGCCATGTCCCCTAAGGAATAAGGGAACAACCTACAAACTACATCATGGTGAGCTATTTGAGCCCGGGTACAAGCATCCTTGAAAGCTTGTATGTGCTCTTCAGCACTCCTTGATTCGCCATGGATATACTTAGGATAGAACTTCTCAGGGTTCTTAGGCATGTCATGAAAACCTCCAAGAATAGTCCCCAATGGAGAGGGATTATTCTGAAAGGTCATTGGTGGTGGTGGTGGTTGAGCCAGCTGTTGTATGGGTTGAACCAGCTATGATGACAATTGAGATGGATTGGATGGTGGATTGATGGGTATCCACTGGGGTATTGGTGAAAAGCCTGGTGGAGTGAGTGGAGCTGATAAGGGTGGTATGATGACTGCCCCAATCCAGTGACTCTTGTGTTTTATTGGGGTCTTGAGTTCTATCAAGGGTGGTGGATTTTCAACTGATCAAAGAACTCTATGGGACTTCTCTAGGGATGAGAACCCAGGTTTATCTAGTTTTCCCTTCTAGGCCCTCCTTCTAGCGCCAGTTTTTGTTGATGGTGATTTTGGCACAACAACATGCAAACAGAATATTGCTATTCTGCTTCTCCTAAAAGAGAAAGGCAACACATGGATGCCTTAGCTCCCAAGGTCTTTGTAGTTGGGTCTCAACTGTGTTGATGTTACTCAGTGGTCAATGCAATAGTAATATTCAAGGGGCCTACTGGTGTTGAGCTTTTGGATAGTTCTCAGATCAAGCATGAAAATAAAACCTACTTTAACAGTGGTTTTTTAAAGAAAATAGAAAAAGATAGATCAAGGCTTTGAAACAGAAAAGAAAAATAGTTCATCCAATCTTAACCAAACTTGTTAACTTTAAGGAATTATTAACTAAAATTGCAGAACAAAGTAAACCTGTGATTGACACACAACCTCTTTCAATCTCAGTGCTAATTTGAATAAAGATTTTTTTAGCTACTATTTAAATAAAACACAAATAACATTTCATTCCTTGGAGAGTTCACAAATCAAATGATCAATTTACGACAAATATCATTCTAGAACACAACATGAAGTAGATTAAACTCTGATTGCTTCTACTGTTATTAAAATAGATAAACAATATTTACAAAGCTGGCACAATCACCAGTGTACAGAGAATCTAAGTCTCCGGATTGTTTCCAACTACACTAAGACAACTTGGAAAATACATTACAATCTGTACTGAAATCTTACTGCTAACTCTTATTGCTAAGAATCAAGATGCAACTCTATCTCCTTTTGTTAATTGACTAACTCCTAACAGTTCTAACTCTAAAAAGTTCTCAGTCTAAATGTTCTCTAAAACCTCCAAGTTCTAATCTCTCACTATCTAACCTTTACAAAGAGGCAAGAATTCCATTTATACAGAGTGTGTACCAAAAGAATGCGTTGTCCCCTATGCTAGGGTTTACAAAATATCTGCATCCAAGAGAGTTGGCTCTCAGATCTTTCTAAGGAAAGTCAAAACTTCATTCAATGTGAAGCCCTACTACCCATGTTGATGAAGGGTTTTTACCCATAGGAGAAGGTTTTTTAGATCTTTTGGCAGCTGCAGCATTAACTCTCTTATCTTCGTGTCCATCTTCGAACTCCGTTGGGGTCGCCTTGAATGCTCAAAATATCTTCATTAATACTAATCTGCCTCTGTCAATGGTCGCCATAGTTGTCCTTGTGAGTCATAGTTTCTTCTGTCACTCGGCCTCCTTCGTGTTCTAGACTTCCCTGCTCATTGACCACCTTCTGGAAGCACCATCGGGCCTCTCTGTAGTTCTTTGCACCGCCTGAGCCAATCCATTGCCACCTGTTCTCAGAAAGAGTCCATTTGGTTTGCATTATGTTGGCCTTCTTTCCCAAGACAGTCAAAGGGACCAATGAATCACTCCCTTAGCTTCCATTGATTGGTCGGGCATATGCCACGCGAGCTTCTCTAGCGGTCAAAAGTGGTCCATCCTAAATCACATGTCAGTGAGACACTTATCGTGTCTCCCCGATGCGATTATATCTCTGCTGGTAACCATCGGCATGACATTAGACAGTTGGCAAGACATTTCAGCGACCCAAAGAAGTCATATCGAGCTCATGAAAACCATCGACAAGATAGTCGCTAGTCGATGGGACGTCATAGCGAAGCCAGACCTTTCACCCCGAGCTTGTTTTATATCAGCAAGACCATCGCTAATTGGCGGGACCTCATAACGAACTCCTCTTTTCTTACCGAGCCCCTCTTTGTTATCAGCAAGACATCTTACTGTCGGCCAGAGGCTACGGCGAGTTATCTTTGGTTATACCGATATCTCCTTCACTGGGAAATCCATCGTTGTTGGCAAGACCTTCAATAAACTCCTTTATGCTTCTGGAGTCTCTCTGATTTCCCTCATTTCAGCGTGACCCTCTTGAGTCGGTGAGACATTACACCAAATCTCCTTAATCCTCAACGAGTTCCTTCATGTCGGCGAGACCTCCCTTCTTCGCCAAGACCTTACACCGAGGTCTTGCCTCGCCGAATCGTTCACTAGTTGGCAAGGCATGGAGATTTTACCAAGACCTTATGGCGAAGAGAAACTCATTTTCTGATACCGCTTTACTTTGGTGGGACCTCCCTTCTTCTCAGTATGACATTCCATGGTCGAGGAGACCTTATGGCAAAGTTTTCTTCCTTTGTCGAGACCATACTTCTCTAGTTGCCCAGACTGGGGATCATTGGCGAGACCTTTTTCCGAAGCCACCTCGTTTCACCGATGGCGCCCTACTTCGGCAAGAGTTCACTTTTCGGTGAGACATCTTGCCGAAGCCACTTCTCTCTTAGGCAAGCTTCCTCTTTGTTGCTATGACTTCCTCTGGTCAGTGAGACTTTATACCGATCGGGGCTTCCTTTCGCTGAATCGAGAGCACTTCGGGGAGACTTTTCTGTAGTTATACCAATATGTATTCTTTTTGTTCCAAATGTGTCGTTGTAGCACTCTCTTGTCGGGGAGACATTCTATAGACATCCTATGTCTTAGCAAAAACTTTATAAGTTCACCCTTTTGTCACCGTGACATATTGATTCTCTCACCGAAGACCATCGATAGAATCCCCTCGCGCTATGTCGGTGTGACTTTCCTTCTTCGCTGAGACTTCTCTCCGAAGACAAACTCATGCCGATAGAGGAAACCCCTAGGTCGCCAAGACGAAGAACTTGGTCCTGCCAATAGATGCTTGTATGTAACTTCCACTCGCCACAACATCCCTCGGGTCTTGCCGATAGGCAACATAGACACAGATTTGAACAAAACAAACCATGGGTCGGGGAGATCGTGATAACCTTATGCTGATAAGATCCATAATGGGGAGTATTCTGATTCTTTGGATTTCAAATGGTCAGAGTCGAGCCACCAGTCGGTAAGAGTCTAGAAAAGTCTTGCTGACTTTTGCCTTAGCTGATTTTCATGATCAACTGGATTGAGGACAACCTTCCAACCGAGCCTCAGCAAACATCATCAAGTGTAGGATTTAACCCTGCAAAAGGAAGGTCTGCATTAGTCCTCAAAAGCAAATAAGATATATTATAATAAATCCACCATTGCTTATAATTATTTTAGTCAATCCCTAGCAAGAAGAAAACCAGCCTAGGTTGAAATAGAACCAAGATTAAATCAGATAGAGCAAGGAGACAAACTCAGGCAGAAAATAGAAGAAACCTCAAGAGCAAAACATATAACAAAAAGAAGAGAAAACAAAAAGAGAAAAGGGGGACCCATTTTGATTCAGATCAAAGTGGGGTGGTTATGCAAGGTATAACAGTTACATTTCAAGATGAAATTTCAAATATCATTGTATTGTTGCATAGATTAAGAGATAATGTTAAAGCTCATGAATTTGAAGAATAGATGTTTTTCATTGTGCAAATTGTTTGTGTTGGTCAACAATACTTAGATTGGGAAACCCTTATCAGTGACTAAGTTACATGTTGCTATAGTTGGATTTCATGTCAATAAATCCTTTTATATTTCTTTGTATCTCTTTTATGCTTTAGCATGCACCAAACCATGCCCAGGACTTAACCGTGTTGAAGAATTGGATGGCCAAATTTAAATCTACAATTATTACTCTGGCTTACAATTGGAGAATAGTTATCATAAATTCAAAAGAGTGAATGATGTATTCACCATGAGGCTAGCTAGGGAATTGCAAGGTTATTTAGCACAAAGTATTTCCCCTAAGGCCATCCATCTCATAAATAAGTATGGTATTTTTTATGCCCTGCATACATACCCCAAATTTTTGCTTGCCAAATTGGGGGGGGGGGGGCCTTTGTTTTACTTCGTTTCATTTTTTTGCTTTGTTGTGTTGTTCTTGTGTTGTTCTTGTTTGTGTCTTTCCCCTTTTCCCTTCATTGTTGTTTTGGTCTTCGTTTTTCATTTTTAGTCATTCTAGGTCTTGTCCCGAAGTTGTCTACAACCCTGGGACCTTAAGTTGTTTCCCTTTTGTCTTGTTCAGGTCTCAGGTTCTGAAACATAATTCAAACCTTATGCAATAGGGTCCCTGGCTATTTTTAGTACTCATTATTTGCGTGTTATATTTATTTTGGTCCTAGGGCCTTTTGTTCCCTAGGACCGTTTTTGATTCCTTTGTCGAGATTGGGACTCTGAATCGGATTTAGAAATTCTCCCAAAAGTTCAAGTCTAGTTTGGATTCCCAATCTTGACCCTTGTCCTTTCCTATTGGGGTCAAAACTTTGGACTAGATTCAGACTTTCTTTTGAAAGTCCAAGATCGGCTCGAATTCCAATCTCAACTCATCTCTTCTTCACTTTTTCGCTTCCTGTCTTCTCCATTTTTGGTCTTCCTTTTTTGTCTTGGATTTTCATTTTCCTTTTTTTTGGTTTTAATATCCCATCTTGGAATCAAAAACAAAAATAGAAAACCTTGAAAATACAAAAAGAATGATATAAAAAATACAAAATATTCTTAATTGAAAATGCCCCCAAAATTAGAAAATTCTAAAACACAAAAAAAATTAAATAGCTTAAAAATACAAAAACAATTAGAAAATCATTAAAATACAAAAAAAAAAGCGAGTTTTGTTTAAAATGGATTTTGGGTGAGAGGCAATCAAAATTTTCAAGCAAATTGTGATTTGTGATTTGTAGGTGTGAAACAGATTTTGCTACCTTTTCCAGCATCCTCTCATACAAAGTGTGGAAGCATAGACTAGGGTGTGGGTTGTTGTACAAAATGCTTCAATGATATGTGATGATAGGTACCATTGTGTAGGATATTCACAAAATAGGTTTGTGAAAAGGCATTAGAAACTTTCAAGTAGATGCAATGGCAGATATAAAATGAAATCCCGCAGCTATTATCAGTGTCCTCTCTATCCACGCGAATGTGGAGATATAAACAAGATGTTTAAAACTATTTACAGAATGCTTAAAAGCGATGTCATGTCATGCAATAACATTGTTTGTGGGATATACACAAAATTGATTTGATTTAAAAAGTGTCAGAAACCCCCAAGAAAATGAAATTGGCAGATGTGAAGTCAATCTCCCTACCCTATGCCAAAACCCACTCGATCTAAGGAATAGGACATGATGTGATCCATTCAATAGAGTTGATCAAGGAGATGCTATCCCATGCCATGCCATGATTTCAGGAAATGCATAAGATGGATATGTCGAGTTGATGTTTGAGACAATTGAAGTAAATGGAAGTGGAAGGACTTGTGAGAGACACTAAATGATCAAGAAATTGTTTGGCCCATATAGTCATCATTCATAACAGAATCCTTGATCAAGACAAAAATGAGCAATGGATTGGGATGGGAAATAAAAAACTATTGGAGTATTTCAAAGGATACAAAGCTATGAAGGCAAGACATGCATATGGTCTAAAGGGTCATCATGGAATGAGTGTATTGTTGCACAGACAGTTGTTGTTGCATCAAAAGATCAACCTATTAATGTCCAATACAACTGTCAAAGTTAGTGAATCTATGGGAGGTAGTTAAGCTATGTCACGAAACCGAGCAATGTGATGCACGACATAAGGAAACCAAGGGTGCAGACCTTGCAACATGTACTTATATTTGAAGAATAAAAAATGGGATACATGGAAGCGGAGTGTTTGCACAGGAACTTCTTGAAAGAAAAGAGAGGGAAAGAAGGAATTGGGGGAAGAAAGGGTTAAAATTTTGAAAAAGTATGCTTTCTATCTTGTTACCTAGTTAATATGTCAAAGTTAAAATGTATTGAGTTATAAAGTGTCTAGATTTTGTTGTTTTTTATGTCATACTTGGACATTACAAGCCCATGATCCCACGTGACCCCTTTTATTTCTGCATCCGATAAAGAATTGGATTAATAGGATTATTGTGCAAATTTGGGAACACTTAGAATTTCATGATTTTAAATGAAAATTGATTAAGTCAAGCATTTTAATTTATTGATCTCTATTATTTAATTAATTTTATTGATTGATTATGTATTTATTACAAAAAGTATTATTTATGTGAATTGATGTGATCTTTACAGGTACCAGGTTTGAGAAGTGAATAGGAGCGAATTATTAAATCCATCCAAGCCATGACTTTTTTTTAATGTTATTTTACTTTTAATATTTTAAAATAACACCGATTTAGAGTTCATTAAATGGATTTACTTGAAATAATATGAAACATTATTAATTAATTAATTTTATAAATTAATTAATGCAATTTAATGTTTATAGGTACCTTTTTGAGGAAATTGACAAAAGTACAATGGTCGAGATTTCCAACGCTAATGAGAAAACAAGGGAATATCAAGTTGGAAGTAAAACAAGGCATGGTGGTCCCATTTTATGTCACTTCCAAAAGAGTATGTTGCCTTATGCCATGCAAAAGGATAGACTCCAAGTAAAGCTAGAAGTTGCAACTACCAACTAAAGTTCACTAAGTCAAACATAAACTAAAAATGGAATCTTCCTTAATGGAGTAACTGCATGCATGCAAATGGTTCACTTTTTGCATGTGTTGTTTTGGTAGGAATGATGATTTTGTTGAGCTATTAAATGTAAAATCAAGATCATTTGAAGGGGTTTGATAGTAGCAAGTTAGGAATTTAGTGGGGAGTTTAGAAGTTAGTTTTTAGCAAGTTAGGCAGTAGATAGTAGATTTTTTGCATTCTTAGTTAGCTGAGTTTATTTGAAGATATTAGTTTTCATACACCAGTGAAGCATGTTGGAGTTGTAAATGTTGATTATTTGGTTAAACCCAATAGAATCAATTGGACTTAAACCTACTTTATATTATGCTCTAGAATGGTATCTTTCTAATTATCTATTTAATTTGATGTTCTTCAAGAGAATAAAATGAGGTTTTATCTTTTATTGAATTTGGGTTGTAATGAATGATTTGCAATATGCTATTGATTTTCGCGCTGTGAATGAATGTAATCGTGTATTGGTTACATGTTGATTTATTATGCAACTTATTTAGAAGTTCCTTGAAGAATATCAGGTGTGGCTAATTAGATGAATCAACATTCTTTTCTTTCTCGCATCCTTGATCTATCTTTTGATTTTCTTTATTCTTCAATTAGAATAGGTTTAGATTAGAGTTTGGTCTTGCAACAACCAAGAAACACATAACCAAAAATCCCCTTGAATATTATAGCCATATTGACCACTTAGCAAAAAAAAAACATTGTGACCCAACACCTAGGACCTTAGAAGGTGATCGATTTCACGACCATTCGCCTTTTTCAAGAGAGATAAGGTAATTGCATCTTGCTTGCATGTTGCATGTGTCAATTTGGTCATCAATAGAAATGGCGCTAGGAGGGCCACCTTAAGCATTTTTGGTTTGTTGCATGTTAGAGTGGGTTAGATCTTAGGAAAACCCAACTCTAATGGGTAGCCCTTTGTGTATTCTCGATATTATTAACGAAATTATTTATCACATGCATAATAGGATTCCTTTATTTTTCCCTAATGATGGAAAAACTGCTAGAGATCATGTCAAAATTTGCAAGGATTTATTGTTTTTTTCTCTAGGTTCAGCGTGAAGATACCATTTCTCAATTGTTCATCAAAAAATTTCAAGGTATGACACTTCATTGGTATGTGAATCTTCTAACAGATTCTATTTGCTCATGGGTTGAACTAGAAAGTCTATTTTTAATTCAATTTGATCTTGATGTGGGTGCACAAGATTCATTATTTTATTTTGCATCCATGAGGACACATAAAGAGTCTATTACTCAATTCAATCATAGGTTTATTCTCATGTATCAAAGGGTTCAAGCTTCAAATTGGATGGTAATTAGTATTGAAAGAACATTACTTATGGTGTTTGGATGTCTCCTTTGTAGGGTAGATTAGAAATTTTGGTGAGATCACTACCTTGCATGATGCATTCAACAAGGCTCTTTTGTTGTCACAATGTGGAGATGACATTACAAATGGTACAAGTAGACAAGTTGGGAGTTATAATATGCAATTAATTGAAAGTTGTCAACCATTACAACCCTCTTTCAACCTATTCGGTGGGTATGCTCAGGTGCAATCATCTCAATCAATCAACTACAATATTCATAATTTCTAGAGCATGTAAGCAACTAAAGCAACAAATTAGATCACATACTTACAAGGTCAAATTTAGGGTCAAAATGCACAATCTATAGCAAAGGATGTAAATGTTTCACCCTCTAATGAAGTTTTTGTGGCTTTATCATCTACTTTTGATCATACTCCAATGCATAATGCATTAAATCATGATGAAGTTGTAAGCAAAGGATTAGATGAACAAATATATCATTTTGATGGTTTATTTGAAAAAGAGCATGAAACATATTTAAATTTGGAGCATAATGGAAAGATCAAGTTAGAGTCTAATTTAATTGGGAATGTTAATACTAATGAAAACATTGAAAGAGATGAAGAGTTAGCATAGGACCGCAGTCATAAGAAATCAACAACTAAAGAGTCTCCTTCCAATGCTTTGAACAATTCTTTTGAGCAAGATGTGCAACAATGTCATGAAGGGACAGTAGATCATGGTTCATGTTGGGTAGATATTCCATATGCACAAAATAGATTAAATGAGAAATTGGAGGAATTAGGTAGTCTGAGGCTATAAGGACTTGTTGCATCAAGTGGATGTAGTATACATCAAACAAATCAACATGGTAAGATAGGGTGCAATAATTTCCTCCAAAGGATGGATTTATATTTGAAGTGACTGATCCCTATTGAAGAGTTGTTTATTCCCATAGAAGATCATAGGAATATTCATCCACTCAATGAGGGAGATGAAACAGCTAGCACACATGAAGATGGTAATGAATCCATTTGAAATGATGAAAGTAACTGTGAGAGGATGTCTAGCTCATCTCCATCATTTGATGACCTCGAGCATCATGTTGAAATGGACTTGTTGACTGATAAAGATTCTCCATCTTGTTCAGATTTGCTAGATGTGGAAAATGAATTTATTGATACGTTCATAGATTCTTTCATGATCATTGATAAGGAAGAAACACCCTTTAATAGGTTAGCATAGGGAAGTGATTCTGCTTATTTGAATGATAAACATACGAAAATAGAGAACAACATAGTTCTGAATGAGATTGCAAATAGATCTCTTGGTGAAGGCCAAGAAGTTGAGTTCCAAGTGGAATCTTTAGGAGAAGAAGTTCAAATGGATGTGTAGATTCATCAAGTGCTACCTGATGGTCAATTAGATCAGATTTACACATGTCAAGAAAATAGATTGGATTTCAATGCTAATAAAAATACTAACATGGATGGAATTAGTGTTTTATTGCAAAAAGGAATGTATGATGAGATTTAGCTAGATGAAATAGAAGAATATCAAATGGATTATATCAAGAGGTTACCCCAAAAATTAAATTACTTCAACAGGTTGAGGAGAATGAAATGGGGAAGAATCTTCTTGGTTTTGATTATGTTCATTTAAATGAGTTGTTCAAAGTTCAAATCCTTGTTTATCATGCATTAATGAATTTGACCTTAACAGCGGTGAACTCAACATTGATTTGCACATTCTTGTTGATGATATGTAGGAACATGAAGTGGGGAGGTATTTACTAGCTTTGACTTTGTGCATTCAAATGAGTTATCTGAAGAAAATCCTGTTTTTCCATGTATCACTATTTCTGGCATTAATTGTGATGAACCGGATGTTGATTCTCATGCTCTTGTTGGTGACATGCAGAGAAATGTTGAAAGGAAAATTGTGTCTCATGAGGGAAAAATTTTGTAGACTCCACAAATGGGCAATTGAGATGATTTGCAGCTTATTCCTTCTAAGGAGACCGAGAGAATCTATGATCCCATGCCAAAGTTGAATGCAACAATGTTGGGACATGGGTATTCCAACTACATAGCAAACCTCACTTTAGGTGATTCATGTAGGATTCATCCTTTTGGTTCCTCATTTGAGGTAAGTTGCTCTACTTTATTTTTTCCAAGGGAGATTTCCATGACAGGTAAGGCAACTGTTGAACAAATTGATTTAAAGGTTGAGGAAGTTGATTATGTAACTGATGAAATTTATATTTTGGAGAGCATGATTGAAGTTGATAGTCCTGGTGAAATCGAACACATTGGTTTGTTGTTTTAGACCAGTGTTAATAATGATAAGGACATGCATGTAAATTTTAAACCTTATTTGGCATCTTAGATAATAGTGATACATTACTAATGGACATTCTTTATGTTGACTTGCATGTACCTAGAAAAAATGGAACATGTTTCATGAGCTGAAACCTCAAGAAGACAATTTCATACGGCATGAGCATGCATCGACAACTGTAATTCTTCTAAATTAGGTGGTTTCTTTTCATTATCCTTTGTATTTTGATTATTTTTAGTTCGATCATGATGCTAGGAAAAGTAAGACATGTATGTGGGTTAATCATGACAAGGCAAAAAATCCACAACTTTTAGTTTTTCAAGATTTTCAATCTCGAAATGAATTTATTCCATGTGAACTTTACATTTTTGAGTATAAAGACAAACTTGCTAGGTTTAGAACCATACCTAATAAGTTAATGCTCTTACACAATGAAAAATCAATCAGGAAGATGTACAAATTTTTGCAGTCTTGTGTTCTTGGAGCTTAGTTTAGAGTTAGTTTAGGATTACGATAGTTAGGTGTTAGTTTAGATTAGTTCATTTTTCATGGGTTTTGGTTTCTTTTCTTTCATTTTAAGGATTTTTTTTTCATTTCTTTCCTTAGTGTCCTTTTTTGTTTGTTTTTGTTTCTTGGTTTTCTGTTTTGTCCCTCATTGTTGGTCTTTGGTTGTTTTGTTTGTTGGATCTTGTTCTCATTTTATTTATTTTTGGCTAGTTCATCATGTCTGTGGACTTGTTTTTTTTCACTCCCTCTATCCTTTTCCTTTTATTTTCCTTCTTCTAAGGGTTCCTCTCATTGAGAGTGGGAACTAAGTTGTTGTATGTAAGTCATGTTGAAAGGTGAATTTGTTGGGGGTTTGTTGTCCGTATTTTCAAACATTTGATCAGTTAGTTGACTTGAAAACTTTGGTTTACCTTCATCCATTCTCACCTTGGGAATTTTAGCATAACCTAGTACTTGGTGCATTGTAAAGTGATGGGGAGTCTTTGAAAATCTATCATGTTTTGCACATCTTAATGAATCCACAAGTTATTTTACATTGGGTGGGGTAGCTCTATTCCAAGTGAAAAATATAAAGAGTTACATTTCTTTCACAATGTCCACTGTGGTTCTCAACATGTTGCTTAGGATTCACTTCTTGAGGATTGATGGAAATAATAAAATATGCTTTAAGAGAATCAGTATATGAGAAAGAGAGAAAAGAATGAAAATCTGAAAATGAACTCAATTAGCAAGGGTAATTCAAGTATCTCTATCGAGGCTATCGTCACCTGGCTGGTAGTAGATAAATTCTTAGAGAGAACCAGAGGTGTTGAACACCCGGAATACTGGGGGGTGAATCAATATTCCATTAAACTACTCAGTTATGAACCATCCAATTATTAAAACATATCTAACTGCAATTAGGAATGAATACATTGAAAAGAACATGGCACATGAACACTAGGAATTTTACGTGGAAAACCCAAAATGGGAAAAACCATGATGAGGATTAACTCACAATATAATATATCTGGATATAGAATATTACAATGGCTCACTATCAAGATGCACTTCCCTTGAAGGCTCACAGCCTGAAGTAATTTACAAAAACAAAGAATGGCAACACTGTCTGGATGAGAACTAAGATAGAATGTACCTTCTTGTGTTGGAGTTTAGTTCTAGTAAAGCATTGAATACAAAGCTTCTCTATATAGTATACTCAACAATTTTATCTACTCATACATACAATTTTGCACATTTGTACTCACTTCATCATTTCTCTCTATCTCTCATCTTCATTGTTCTCTCATTCACCCTCTATCTTCAAAAGTATCTTACATATATACCATTTACATTCGTATTCACTAATTAGGTTGGCGTAATTAGAGTAGCCCTATTTCAAATCAAAACTAGAACTCTATCGGGTCTATCCTCAAGACATATTCATCTTCACAGCCAACACAATCATGTAATGTATGGCATTAGTCAGCATGGACCAAAGATAGATCCCTTTAGCATTCGCAACACATATTTAATCTTCTTAATTCAAATTCATAATTAGGTTGGCCAGAGTTAGACCTAAAACATCAAAACTCCAAACGTATATGCAATTTGTTAAACATGTAACATCAAAACATGTTAGAACATTGAATTCTCTTTTAGACAACATCAAGTAACTTATCTTCAACTCCACAAGATAAAGCAATTGATCATGGAAAAACACAAAATCTCCCACATTAATGCGCTATACAGAGACTTATTGTAATTCTCAAAACATAACATTGTTACTCATATCTTTCGAATGCATTTGCATACCATCATAAAAATTTGAGGTAAGATGAATCTTGTAGTCACAAATCTATGTACAAAATTCTATAGTGATGTCTTTCTTTGAGGTAGAATCTGGACTAAAAAATTGACGCACTAAACCAGCATATAAACAGAACATTATTTACCAAACTACTAGTAACTGTAACTTTCCAACCATATAACCAATCCAACTGAAAACTTGTCCATAGATGCAAATGATGTTAGGATAGAACAGATTATCAGCTTCTGAAAGAATCTTACAAAATAAGATAATCCAAACCAAAATACTGGATCAACAAATTTCTAGTATCGGATTAACATAGCTCAAATATTTATTACTGAAGCAACTATTGATCTACACAAGTAATGTACATTAGTGATAATCTTCCAATTTCCATTGTTGACATCAATGACAACCTTCCAATTTCCAACAAGAATTATCTCTATCGGTGCTATGGATGCCTAGCTAGCAGCAGAGCTATGCTCAAAATATCATTGCACATTAGAAATGTAACTTAAACTACGTAGCTTGGATAGGGATTACTCCATTCTAATCATGACGATGCTTATGGGGGGGGAATAAACCATCTGCACACACAAACAGATTTTAGTGTCACCTTGGATCTTTGTGGTGTCCCAATTTTGATTATGTTTGCACTTCTTAGGTTGTTGTGAATGAGTTACACCAAATATTTTGGGTACTTGGAGGGTTGCATGTTTCAAAATGCTTAGAGCATTTTTCCAGCTGAGTCTCTATTTTTTATTTTCTACATACACACCCCAACTTTTTACTTGCCAATGTCAAGGGCCCCATTCATTTTCCTTTGTTTCATTGTTTTGGCCTATCATGTTGTCGATTTTTTGTTTTCATTTGTTTCTTTTCCCTTTTCCCTTCATTGTTTTGGTCTTCATTGCATTTTTCATCATTTTGGGTTTTGTCCTGAAGTTGTCTACAACCCCAAGCCCTCGAGCCATTTCTCTTTTGTCTTGTTTAAGACTCATATTCATAAACAAACTTCAGACCTTATGCAATAGGGTCCCATACCATTTTTAGTTCTCAGTGCCAACTTGTTGGCTTTGTTTTGGTCTCGAGGGTTTTTGTTCCCCAAGACCGTTTTCAGTTCCTCTATCAAGATTAGGACTCCATATTGGATTTGGACTTTCTCCTAAAAGTCCAAGTCCAATATGGATTTTCAACCCCGACCCTTGTCCTTTCCTGTCAAGATTGAGACTCTAAACCAAAATCGGACTTTCTTTCAAAATTCTAAGTCTACCTTGGATTCCAACCCTGACTTATCTCTTCTCCATTTTTTCACTTCCCTCCTCCATTTTTGGTCTTGTTTGTTTGTGTTGACTTTTTGTTTTCCTTTTTTTGGTTCTCGTGTCCCATCTTGAAGTCAAAAAATACACAAAAAAATAAAAAACCTTGAAAATTCAAAAAATATATAAAATTAAAAAAAACAAAACAAAAATTATAAATTGAAAATACCCAAAAAAATTAGAAAATTCCAAAACGTAATAAAAAAAAAAAAAAACAACAACAATTAAAAAATCATTAATATATATATATACATTTTTAAAATTTAAAAAAACTTAAAAAAACAAAATAAATTTAAATAAGCTTTAAAAAAAAATTAAAAATTTTTTTAAAATAATAATAAAATACAGCCCTTCAAGACTCCAGGTCGCGAAGGGACTTTAAGCCCCTTTAATTAAAACGTGTGCGGGCAAGTAGCATCCCCAACCACACTAAGAACATAAATTCAAAAGGGGAAAATAAAGGAGGCCTCTCGGGAACGCAGGTCCCGAGAGGACTTTAAGCCTTAAAGTTGTAAATGGTCCTGGGGCAAATTTAAATCCCAACCCTACTCAGTAATAAAGAGTTGGAAATAAAATTAAAACTTCATCCTGCTTCATGCAATGAAATGGTAAGTTGGGGAATGAAACTCCGACAGACCATTAGCAAAAGGTCCTCAAAAAAAATGGAACCCCGCAATGCAAGAAAATCCTGATCCCGCGCTAAGTGTGGAAGCACGAACAAGGTAAGAAAACTATTTGCAGAATCCCTTTAAGAGAGGCCTCGCATAAATGGTGTCATAGCGCGTTGGCTACAAGAAATTCACAAAATGGATTTGATGAGAAGGCAATTTGAAACTTTCGAACAAATGCAAAGGGGAGGTTTAAAACCAAATGCCACAACATTGCCAACATCCTCTACCTATGCTGGAATAAGAGCTTTGAAATGGCAATCAATTGCCCTGGTAGACATGCGTGCAAATGTTGAATGCAATGATCACGGGTTCTATTTAGAATGGATTTTGGGTGAGAGGCACTCGAAATTTTCAAGCAAATTGTGATTCGCAGGTCTAAAACAGATCTTGCTACCTTTGCCAGCATCCTCTCATGCAAAGTGTGGAAGCACAGACTAGGGCATGGGTTGTTGTACAGAATGCTTCAATGAAATGTCATGACAGGTACCATTGTGCAGGGTATTCACAAAATAGGTTTGTGAAAAGGCATTAGAAACTTTCAAGCAGATGCAATGGCATATGAAAAATGAAATCTTGCAGCTATTACCAGTATCCTCTCCGTCTGCATGAATGTGGAGATATCAACAAGGCGTTTAAAATTGTTTGTAGAATGCTTAAAAGTGATGTCATGTCATGCAATGACATTGGTTGTGGGATACGCACAAAATCAATTTGATTTAAAAAGTGTCAAAAACCCCCAAGAAAATGAAATTGGCAGATGTGAAGCCAATCTCCATGCCCTATGCCAGAACCCGCTCGACCTATGGAATAGGACACGGTGTGAGCCATTCGATAGAGTGGATCAAGGAGACGATATCCCATGCCATGCCATGATTGCAGGAAATGCATAAGATGGATATGTTGAGTTCACGTTTGAGAAAATTGAAGCAAATGGAAGTGGAAAGGCTTGCGAGAGGTAGTAAATGATCGAGAGATCATTTGGCTCCTATAGTCATCATTCAGAACACAATCCTTGATCAAGAAAAAAGTGAGCAATGGATTGGGATGGGAAATAAAGAACTATTGGCGTATTTCAAAGGATACAAAGCTATGAAGGCAGGACATGCATATGGTTCAAAGGGTCATCGTAGAATGAGTGTATTGTTGCATAGACAGGTGTCGTTGCATCAAAAGATCAACCTATTAATGCCCGATACAACTGTCAAAGTTAATGAATCCATGGGAGGCAGTTAAGCCATGTCACGAGCCCGAGAAATGCAATGCATGGCATAAGGAAACCAAGGGCGCAAACCTTGCAACATGTACTTATATTTGAAGAATAAAAAATGGGATACATGGAAGCGGAGTTTTTGCACAACACTTCTTGAAAGAAAAGAGAGGGAAAGAAGGAATTGGAGCAAGAAAGGGTTAAACTTTTGGAAAAGTATGCAAAGGAACCCTATATAGCTATGCACTTGCTTTTTATCTTATTACCTGGTGATGATGTCAAAGTTAAAATGTATTGAGTTATGAAGTGTCTAGATTTTGTTGTTGTTTATGTCATACTTGGACATTGCAAGCCCATGATCCCGCGTGGCCCCTTTTATTTCTGCATACTATAAAAAATTGGATTAATAAGATTATTGTGCAAATTTGGGAACACTTAGAATTTCATGAGTTTAGATGAAAATTGATTAATTCATGCATTTTAATATATTGATCTATATGAATTAATTTACTTTATTGATTGATTATTATTTACTATGAAAAGTATTAATTTAGTGAATTGATGTGATCTTTGCAATTACCAAGTTCGAGAAAGCGAACAAGAGCACATTATTAAATCCATCCAAGCCATGATTTTTTTAATGTTATTTTACTTTTAATATTTTAAAATAACATCGATTTAAGAGGGGATTTATAGTTATTTCAATTATGGAAATCTAGAGTTTATTAAATGCATTTAATTGAAATAATATGAAATATTATTATTTTTAAGGGGTAAACGCTTTTGACTCGAAGCTATGAACCGATAAGGTCACAAACGAGGGACCTCATCCCCAATTTAAACATTCAACAACTACACCCTAGTGGGGTTTGAACATTGATGGCAAGAACAACACCACAACAACTTAACCATCATACCATGCCACTATTGACAAAAGGTGAAATAATATGAAATATTATTAATTAATTAATTTTATAAATTAATTAATGCAATTTGATGTTTACAGGTACCTTTTTGAGGAAAATTGATAAATGTACGATGGTCGTGATTTCTAAAGCTAATGAGCAAAAGGGAGAATATCAAACAGGTTTTGAATGCACAAGACAACTAAGAAGGGGTGAATCATTTGTACCTTAAAACTTCAAAAACCCTAACAAACATTTAGATCCACATTAATTCAATTAACCCTTAATCTGTTAGAATGCTTTATCATGAAAGCAAATAACATAAATAGAACCAAATCAACACCATGTGCACAATGAAACACTAGATTTACGTGGAAAACCCAAGAAAGGAAAAACCATGTTGAGGATTAGCTCACAATATAAAGTAATATCAACACTGATTACAAAGGGCTCACTGCCCAGAAGAAAGAAAGGCTCACTACCAGAATAGAAAAGAAGATAGAGAATAGTGTTAAAATGAGAAATCCATCTCAATGCAATAGAAAATTTCACCACAACATCACCAACACCTTTGCAATCTTACTCAAGATTGTAGACACCTTCTACTCACTACATCCAATAATCTAATACATGAAAGCTTGCATTGCACTACACAAATTCACACTTTACAACTCTGCAATTTGTATCACTCGCATCACACCCATCTATCTTATCATTCCTCAACAACTCAACACATATTTATACCATCTTCAGCCTTGAAAACATTCTCCAAGGTCAGCTACGCATCTCAACCGTGCAAACTCAAATTAGGTTAGCACCAAACCATTCCTACGATGGAAAGGAATGAAGGCAGACCACAACACACCTTAACTCATACCTAAATCTACTTATACACACCATGCTATGCTTCCATAAACATTGAAGAAACTCCTCAATTAGTGTAAACACCCAAGGTCAGTCAAACCCATGCAAACAACATTAAAAAATTAAGTACATGCTTCCTCAAATCCAAAGATGACTTGCGAACAACACACCACACTTAAACACAATCCAAAATATTCCACAAGCACCCTAAAATCCAACAAATTCCTTCGCAACAACTTTCACTTGAAGAATGTACACACCCAGTACACTCAAATAATTATGTCATACACTATAAATCAAGAAACTGACTTTTGAAACACCAAAGCTCAAACTAATTCAACTAAAGAAAGATACAAACACTATAAGCACCCTTCCAAATCCACAAGACTTGAAACCACTCTACGGAGAAATGCAGAGCAAAACCATTTCTCCCAGACACCTCTGCAATACACAGTTCACACATTGGTGAACACAACTTCCTCTGCACAGTGATCTAGCACACCAAATTCTAAATGCAACACCTTTGAACACCTCTAATCAACATATCAAAACCACACAAGATCTTAAACATAGAAGAAATGCGGAGCCAAACTAGAACGTACTATGCAACACAGAACACCACTGCAATACACTGTTTCCTCTTTTTATTCAAATTTTCTCAAAAGAACTTGGAAACCAAGCACTAAAGAGACATCTTTAGCACTTCCTCATCACCACCAAGCTAACTGTAACATAGCAACTCAACTATACATCCATAGATAGAATCTTATCAAAGCAACACTAGAGGTTGACACGGGTAGCTTACTAATGACAACATAATGTAACTAATCAAAGCATCATTAGATACAACGTCAACTCAATACCAACTACTCACACTCTTGCAACAATCTCCTACTCATACAGTTGACACCAATGGCAACACGAAAGCTTGTTGACATCAATGACAACATCAACTGTACATACTTGCAACAGCTGGAAGTAAAAGTAGGCATGGCAGTGACGTCACTTCCAAAACAGGATGTTTCCTTATGCCATGCAAAAGGATAGACTCCAAGTAAAGTTGGAAGTTGCAACTACCAACTAAAGTTGACTTAGTCAAACAGAAACTAAAAATGGAATCTTCCTTACTGGAATAATTGCATGCATGCAAAGGCTTCACTTTTTGCATGTGTTGTTATGGAAAGAAAGATGATTTTGTTGAGCTATTAAATGTAAAATCAAGCTCATTTGAAGGGGTTATATAGTTGCAAGTTAGGAAGTTAGTGGGGAGTTTAGAAGTTAGATTTTAGTAAGTTAGGCAATAGACAATAGATTTTTTTGCATTCTTAGTTAGTTGAGTTGATTTGAAGATATTGGTTATTGTACACCGGTGAAGCTTGTTGGAGTTGTAAATATTGATTATTTGGTTAAACCCAATAGAATCAATCGGATTTAAACCTGCTTTAGACTACACTCTGGAATGGTATTTTTATTATTATCTATTTGATTTGAAGTTCTTCAAGAGAATAAAATGAGGTTTTTTCTTTTATTGAATTTAGGTTGCAATGAATGATTTGTGATATGTTATTGATTTTCGCATTGTGAATAAATGTAATTGTGTATTGGTTATAGGTTGATTTATTTTGTAGTTTATTTAGAAGTTTCTTGAAGAATAACAGGTCTAGTTAATTAGATGAATCAACATTCTTTTCTCTTGCATCCTTGATTTATCTTTTGATTTTATTTATTCTTCAGTTAGAATAGGTTTAGATTAGAGTTTGATCTCGCAACAACCAAGAAACACATAACTAGTAAGCCCCTCGAATATTACAACCATATTAACCGCACAACAAAACAACAATGTTGTGACCCAACACCCAAGACCTTAGAAGGTGATTGATTTCACGTTCATTTTCCTTTTCCATGAGAGGTAAGGTAATTGCATCTTTCTTGCATGTTGCATATGTCAATTTGGCCATCAACAATAGCCATTTTATTCAATTTCAAAGGTTCGCTTACATTAGAATTGGGGGTTATGATGGACTCCCCATAAATTTCCTAAGTATGTAGAGGATAGGCTCATTCTCGTAAGTCTATATGCAAATTGCAAAAGTGAATAAAAGATGTTCTTAGAGGAAAAAGGTTGGTATCTCATTTCCCATCGACCTTGGGTATTATCAATGCAAGTATCAATCAGATGCCCTCAACTTGGAGAGGTATATTGTGAAGTTTACCATTTCTACCTATGATATGACATTTCCATTTGATAGTAAAAACTTTGTAAAGAACAATTTGCATCTTGGTACCAATTTTTATCATGTTCCCCATATGGAAGATTATTGGGTTGATTGTTCAGATGAATATGAGGTTAGAAAAAGTTGGATGAGGATGACATTGAAGTAGGTTGTGACTTTCAAGTTAGGTTGGGATATTGAAGGTGTAGAAGATGATGAAATTGACTTGGTGGACCAAATCTAAAATAATCATATACATATGCAACCTATGGTTCCAATCAATTGGAGCCTCAAATAACTCAAGGACATAGAAACCGAAATTACAGTAGTCCTAAAAAGGACCCAAATATGGCTAGCAAAGAAGAAAGGTGAAGCTTCTAAAGCTTGGCCTAAAGAGAGACAAAGGACAGGTAAACAGGTCAATCCTATCCAAGTAGGGACCTTTTCATCAACAGCAATGCCATCTCCCATACAACACACAGTGACACCAAGTGAGAGTGGAGATGAAGAGAAACCTCCCAAGAAGAGAAAAAGTCCCAATAAGACATGTGGTGATGATCCACAAAAATATATTGGGATGGAAGAGCAAGTAGAGAAAGAGAAAGGGAAATAAAATGAACGAGAAAAAGAAATTGAGATAATGGAGGTTTATTCCCCTAAAGGTCAACCAAACCCATCTCAAAATGTGACAAGGAAGAGCACATAAAAAGGTAAGTCTCCTACTTCCTTTCCTTTTGATTTACAAAATGTAACAAAGACTCATCCCTTGAAGAGAGCTCTTAAATTTTCAACACCTAATTCTTCTCAAGCCATTAGTATCACTTCTTCTCCCTCATAGTTAGAAAATACATTGGCTAGGAAGAGAAAAACAATGCATGTTAGTCTGGTAGATTACAATATTGTAGGGAAATTATTGCAAAGATCTCCTAAGCCTAAGAAACTAAAAACTACTTCAAGGTTGATGGAAGATAGTAGCTTCGGGCATTTTTTTATAGAAATTGCACATCCATTTGCATAGAAAGACCCTAGTCAAGCTATTGTAGCTAACTGTAACATGACAAAGGTGGATTTGGGAGCTCTAAGCAAGGATGGAGATGTTCATAACTTCCAAGTGATACAAGGTGAGTGGAGGGAACTAAAAAAGATAGGCAGGGTAATAATGAATTGAAAAAGGAAATAGAGCTACCCTCTAATTGCCTAAAGTCATTGATGGATCCTTCTCCTCAACCTGTCAATCAAGCAAGTTCCTCTTTTGATCCAAACTTTGCAACTAGAAAAAAAATGGTCAGCAAAGTATAGAAAGATAGCTACAATGGTAGAGTTACTCAAGAATGGGTAACAAATGTAAAATCCAAAGGTCCTCTTCTAATTGAAAAGTTAAAGAAAGTCTATGATGACTTGATTTTATTGAGAAATTCTATCAAGGTTGAGATAGAAAACTACAATCAAGAAGAGACTCTTTGGCTATAGGAAAATAATGATATTAAGAAGATCTTGGATATGGGCTTAGATAAAGATTCAACTCAGTAGATCATCCCTTCTGCAAATGACTTGAGGTGCATAATGTGGAGGAAGAGTATTGAATGGAAGATCACCTTTTTGAAACAAAAATATCCAAGAACAGAATAAGTTGTTAAAAGAGTGCAATCGCATCAACATTGACCTTATTAAAGAATTCTCATATTTTGGTTTCCAACTCGGGAAGAATGACAATGACGACATAGATACAGTTGAATAACTAAAGGAAGGTTTTCAAAAATTGGTTGATACATTATCTGGTGAGCAAGCTTTCAACAAGGAAAATTTGAAGAAGTTACCACAGATTGATTATGTCTTATCTTGGTATGAGAACTTATTGATCACTCTTTCTACCAAGATCAACACTCTCCTCAACAACAAAGCTCTCTAGAAGCTTAGGACTAAAAATGTTACTATCCCTCAACACAATGAGATTCCAATTGTCACACAAACACTTAAGGATTATAAAGCACATGTGGCATCTAGTCAACAAGGTCTAGTAGCAGAAGAAGCAGACACAGACCCACAAAATCAGCCACCCTAACAATAGTCATGCTTTATTTGGACATTCAATTTTATAAAGTTTTAATGTATTGAACTTTATTTTTATGATTCTTTTAAAGAATTAATTTTTAAGACTCTTGGATAGTTATGTTTTAGAACTCTTAGATATGTAACTGAAAGACATTTTGAGTGTCCAAAATTTTGATCCCCATTATATTGTGATGTAAGAGGAAGAATCGATCAAAGAAGGATCAATATAATTTTTCTCATTCCTTAAGGAATTATTTTGTCTATGTGCATTTGAAAATTGAATGTGATGCTTAGTATTTATTTTTAAACCCATGAGCTTGGATGAATGCTCAAATATATACGTGGTATTTTGTTTTGTTACATTCATTTCCTTTTGGGGTGAAGTGGAATTTAAATCTATACAGTCATTTATCTATTGTTGGTATTTGAATCTTTGTATTGAAGTGTTGGTGGTAGTTATTTTCAAGTTGATGCTTTGAAGATTCATTTCTTAAATTATGATACAAATGTTAGCTTACCTTTACTACTTTCTAGTCAAAAGTATATCCACTTATAATTTTTGAAAATCAAAATATTATCATAAAAGGGAGTTGTACCTTAATCAAAATTCAAAGGGAAGTTAATTAATAGCTTACCCAACTATTCATTAATTATTTATCTTCAAATCTAGGCATAAATAGAGTCATTATTGTTGCAAGTATGTGCAATTGGTGTTGTTACTAATGTCAACAAACTTTGGTGTTGTCATTGGTTTCAGTTATATGAGGAGTTTGATGTAAGGATGTGCATTTGGTATTGAGTTGGTGTTGTCTCTGATGATGCTTTGATTGGGTTCATTATGTTGTCATTAGTAAGCTACTAGTGTCAACCTCTAGTGTTGCTTTGATAAGCTTTTGTTTATGGATATATGGTTGAGTTGTTATGTTGTAGTTGGATTGGTGGTGATGAGGAAGTACTGAAGATGTTGATAATATGTTTCTAGTGCTTGGTTTCCAAGTGATTTTGAGAAAATTGAATAAAAAGAGGAAACAATGTGTTGCAGTGTGTTTTGTGTTGCAAAGTAGTGTTTTGGTTTTGCTTAGCAGTTCTTCTAGGTTGAGGATCTACTTGTGCAGTTCGGATATGTTAATCAAAGGTGTTCAGAGGTGTTGCATTCAGAACGTGGTGCTAGATCATCATGTAGAGGAAGTTGTGCTCACTAGTGTGTGAGTTGTATATTGTAGAGGTGTTTGGGAGAAATGTTCTTGCTCCACATTTCTTCGTGGAGTGATTTCAAGTCTTACAAATCTAGAAGAGTGATAGTGTGTGTATCTTCAAATGAAGTTTTTTGTAGTTTGGTGCTTTGGAATTCAGTTTCTTGAGTTACAGTGTATGGCAAAGTTATTTGAGTGTACTAGGTGTGTAAATTCTTCAAGTGAAAGTTGTTGCGAAGGAACTCGTTGAATTTTAGGGTGTTTGTGGAATATTCTAGATCGTGTTCAAGTGTTATGTGATGTTTGTGAGTTGTCTTTGGATTTGAGGAAGTGTGTACTTAAGTGTTAATGGTGTTTAACACAGGTTCAGTTGACCTTGGGTGTTTACACTACTTGCAAAGTTGTTTTGATGTTTGTGGAAGTGTGGTGTGGTGTGTATGAGTGGATTTAGGTTATAGCTAAGGTGTGTTGTGGTCTGCCTTCATTCCTTTCCATCGTGGGAATGTTTTGGTACCAACCTAATTTGAATTTGCATGGTTGAGGTGTATAGCCAACCTTGGAGAATGTTTTCAAGGTTGAAGATGATATAAATAAGTGTTGAGTTGTTGAAGGATGATAAGATAGATGAGTATGTGCGAATGATGCAAAGTGCAAAGTTGTAGGGTGTGAATTTGAGAAGTGCAGTGTGAGCTTTCATGTGTTAAATTACTGAATGCAGTGAGCATAAGGTGTTTACAATTCTTCAGAAAGACTACGAAGGTGTTGGTGATGTTGTGGTGGATTTTTTTGTTGCTTTGAGATAGATTTCTCATTGTAACACTCTTCTCTATCTTCTCTTCTATTCTACCAGTGAGCCTTTCTTTCTTTTGGGGCAGTGAGCCTTTTGACAGTGAGCCCTAGTGTATTTGGTGTTGATATTACTTTATATTGTAAGTTAATCCTCATTGTGGTTTTTTCCCATCTTGGGTTTTCCACATAAATTTGGTGTTCCTTTGTGTATGGTCTTGATCTGGTTCTATTTCTATTATTTGTTTTCATGATAAATCATTCTAATGAATTAAGGGTAAATTGGATTAATATGGATCTAAATGTTTGTGATGGTTTTGAAGTCTTAAGGTACAATTGATTCACCCCCCTCCCCTCTTAGTTGTTTTGTGCATTCAACAATTATAACCAAATTTTGGAAGAGACAAATATGTTAACCAACAATAAGTAGAAGGATAATTAGAAAATCATACAAAAAAGGTTCACAACACAATTTAGTAGATTTCATGAAACCATCCTAAGCTTATGCAATATCTATTGTAATGAAGTTTTTCTTGAAAAATTTCATATGTAAGACATTATGTAGGTGCAAAAGTGTACAAGAGAAATGTAAATGGTATATGATAAGGAATAATGTGTAGAGCTTGCCATGAATGTTACAAGGAACTAGTTAATGAGTAATCTAATATTTTGATGGGAATAGGGAAATATAAATAAGGGAATAGAGATGGAGTGATACTATACTAGGAATCCAATCTCAACGCATGCAAACTAGAAGAAAAGGACAAGAAGGAATTCTTAAAATTTCAATCCTAGTATAACCTATTGGATAGGTCAAAAGGAAGGGAAGAGAAGAAACATGACGACTTGATTCAAGTGGAGTATATTTCTTGGAGAATACATTGTTATAAAGAATTGATATTTCTTTTCATTTGCTTTTATCTAATTTTGCTTGCTTGATGGATTTGAATTTAATTGCTTGAATTGTGATTTGGTTTTACTTTGGTTTTTGTGCGCATGCCTTTCTTTTCATTTTCTATTTTTCCTTTTCTTTTTGCATTCTAAAATAGCTCTCTCCTACATAGTCTTATCAAATGCTACACCTAAGAGTACAAAGATCATGCATATGAATGGTTGAGGATGAGATACATTTTATTTGGAACTTTGCACTTGATAAGGGAAAGAGAGGGGTGATCTACCTACAAGTGTTTAGGACTCACTAAATAGATCTAATATTATGAGAGTAAAAGGGGAGTTGATCATGGAAATCCAATATAACACAAGGTACTGAGTATATAAGAAACCGAGGGTATGCGTATGGCAATGCATGTGGATGGAACAGTTAAAAATCCAAAAATGACATGACTAAGTCAATGAACTATCATGTGGCAAAGGAAACAAGTCATAAATGGTAATATGATATGATGAACACAAATAATATGTGAGAGAAGGATGTGTAGAGTATCAAGCATATATTGGAAGACCTTGTTTAACAAATTCTTGACCAGCCATATTGCATAAACTAGAGATATTATTATATGAATATACTATTGTATGTTATAGCCATAAAGTGTATAGAAGGAAGTGTGGAGAGGAACTAGATTTCCAAGAGATATAGTAACAATAGGTAGAATGCCAAAGAAAATGAAGTGAATAAGGAAGAGCTAAAAATAGGGATGAGTAACTACTTAAAAAGATTGGGATGAAAAACTTAAAAGTAACAAAAAAAAATCATCAAAAAAGGGCTAGTTCTTGAAAAGTGCATTTTAGTGGATGAAGGATTTAAATATTAGAAAAGGGATTTTGTAGTTTTAGAGAAGTGATTTTCATTTGGAGCTTTAAGAAGGTGAGAAGGAGAAGAAGGGAAACGGTGATAAGGAGACAATTTGTACTAAATAAAAGGAGTGTATCTAAGCAAGCATGTTGCATGGCCATACACCTATAGAGGTAGGTTCAAAAAGAGCCTCATTTTTAGTAGTTCTAAACTTTTTGTTTGCAATTTTTATTCAATTAAAATAAGATTAGGAAATGGGTTTTGGAAATGGGAGGGTACTTGTTTTATTTTCTATATTTTTTTATAGTTTTTTTGTTGTTTGAAAGGGAGTGTTCTTGTTGCATGAACAAGGCAAGCCAAACCTAATATCTGTCACACTCCTTAAGGAATGGATGTAGTGGTCGCCTCATCCCAATCAATGTGGGTGAGGCGGTGGGACCATCATCTTGACCTTTGAGCCTTTTTGTTATATATGTGTATATATAATGTTGTGTATAGAATATATAATAATATGTCAATTGTGTAGAAATGAAAACTATAGTCTAAAAACTAGAGTCAACAAAATCAATATTTTAATTTTTAATTTTTTGAATAAATAATAAATTGTTAAATGATTAATATAAATAATAAAACTATAGATATAATAATTTGTTAGAGTTATGCCAAGCAAGATAGGATTTGATGAATTGCATACAAGTGAACTCATGTGAACAATGTAGGATGAGTATAGAATCATATAGAGAATATAGTTTCTCAATCATGTCATACTAAAAGGATGTGGTATGAAACTATACTAAAACCCTAACTTGAAATTGAAAAGCCAAAACAAAGACCTAGATGATCCCCTACACTGATAATGAGGTTTTAATTTTTTAATGTTCTAACTCCCCTTTTGACATCAATGGAAAAGAAGATTTATCTCCCCACAACACCAAAATTTTCTACACAAAAACAGTCTTCAAAAATGATATCAAAAATGGTTCTTTACCTCAATCCTTCTTCTCCTAAAATATCTCCTTGTAAATTTTGGAAGAAATGTCTTCCAAGAATCCACTGCCAATCTGATGTTTACACAAATACCATTGTTCATTACTATTGAATCAATTGTTTCCAGAAGAGTGTCTGGGATAGTGATGTTTTGTTCATTCTTCCCAGCTTCCACTAGGAGACCAGAATGTTGTTCCAATCTCAATTCAATTATCTCTGACTTTCTAGAATTTCTTCACAATATTATCCCTCTATATCAGGATGCCTGCAAGTTCAGATTGTAAGGAATTGACCATTTTCTTCTGCACTCCATCCCTGTCATTAAGAATATTATATGTTTTCCCAATAGAATCCAGCTCAAGCTCAATAGCGTCGATTTTTTCTTTGTAATTTCTGATAGCAGTGGGCCATCATAGACAATACCTATACACAATGTTTACGCTTTTGATGCATGTCTTCAATTCATTTATGCTCTCAGTCAATTTCTTCTATGTATTTTCGCATCTTTCTTCCATAGCCAATTGAATCTCATCTTTTTCTTTTGTTTCCCCAAGTGATAGTACCTTTAGTCTATCTTCAATCTGCTCAATCAATACTTATGGTAAAACATTTGTCAATGCACTTGGATCAATATCATTATGAATTACATAAACAACCAAGGCGTCTGTGATCTCATCCTGTTCATATGTTGGTCATGTCAACCAAGCATCTCCAATCTTCTTCAATCCATCAAATTGCTCAAGAATCTTCAACACCTTCCCTTTAGTAAAATCTTCTTCATCATCATCTGTTGATTTCAGATCAAATGCCTCTGTAATCTTTTCTTTCTTTTCTTCTTTCTTTTCTTATTCTTTATCTCTAAAGGAGGACTGAAAATGATTTTTCTTGCTTTCTTCTTTTCGCAGGAGGATTATGCCTTAGACATCCCAACTGGACTGGAAAGCATACCAGAACTCCATGCATATATTTTGTTTGCAATGTATTATTTACAAATCTTTTCCCTTTTTGCTAAGCATTCCAGGTATGGATAGACCTGCTTCCAAACTGGTACAACTAACTTCCACACAACATTCTCTTTCAATGGTAACGACTTCAAAAAATACATCATCAAACATAAAACCAAAGATCCAAAACAAAAAGGGTAATTGTAATTCTTTTTCATAGTAATGTTCTCCATTAATTGATTCCTCAATAACTCACACAAATCGCCATCCTCGTTCTTTTCAACCATTTGATGTGCAACGTAAATGGCAATCACCGAAGTAGAGCCTTCCCTATTTCTGAAATAAATCTTATATGAAATTCCATGTCACATAACTTATCATTGGGTCAATTATAGTATGAACTAGAAGTTCCCTTTAATCTCCTATCACTCCAGTTAGGGCTTTGACCTCTTTGTTCTTCACTGACTTCTTTACAGGAACAGGGCCATCATTACATAATCATGTAATTGCTGCAATTGCTTCCTTTGTAATCCCATAGGGTTTGTCGAAGATCATCTGATCACTTTGAATTCTGCTTAGGACAAACCGAATAGCATTTGTATCCAAAAAGTATGGAAATTTGCTCCAAATGTCTAAACCCTTGTGCCCTAGACTATTGACCTTTTGTATTTGCTCAATTGAAAGTAAACCCTCGAAATTTCGAATCTTCTCATGGTTAAATTCATTGATCTGTAGCTTACTTAATTTCTACAATTTGTCGGTGCACGAACCAAATACTACCATTGCCTTTGACTCCATTGTTTCGGATTTATTCTCCGTACTTGTGCTTGTCAACAACCCTAACTCCTTGTCTCCATGTTGCACTTTTCTCCTTAGCTCGTTCAATTTCCAATGTGAAAAAGAATAACCACTCAACTTCCTTATTTAAGTTGTCACTTTTAGGGTTTCATCACAAAAAGGTAATTTATCACTTATAACATCATCATCAGTACTTTACTCTATCAGTATCACCTTCTCAACCAAAGTTGTTGGATCAATTTTCGAATGACAAAGCCTTTATGCCAGAATCTGGTACAACAGACTCATTTCCACAATCTTCCTTCTTCAAGTTATGGTGCTTTTTTTCAGATTCACCTCATTTTGCCCTAATTTTGCATTTATTGCTTTTAAGTTGCCAACTACTTTATGAGAAACATTGTAAACCAAGAAGAGCTCCGCAATTTTCCTAATTTGCATCTTTTCTACAGAAATTTTCTCCAATGCCTTCAAAATAGAGATTCACATCACTTATCCGTGTGTCATTGCATGACACCACATATATCGGGGGTTTGTTATATTTTTTGATGACTGCTCCCTCTAAAACCATTACTGGGTTTAGTTTTTGGAAGACATATCTACACTAGATGCAAATACAAAGTTATTTGATTCATTCTTATTCTCAGGTTCTTCCTTCTTCCAAATTTTTGACATCTCTCTCCTTACTTCTTCTGAATCTACCTTGTTTACAAGCTTGTTCTAATATTCTGGATTAGGTTTCTTCCCAACTTTGCTATTACGAAATTTTGAGATATGTCTTGGTTTGTTGCAAGTGTAGCACATAACATATCATTGATCAAACAAATTTGCAAACCAGCCATAATTTGGAATTTCAGATTCTAGGTGGAAATATTTCCAGGCTATAGTAGCAGGTTCCCCCTAGGAACATGACAATGGCCTCAGAGTTACACACTGCAGATTTTCAGTTCAGATGATAAAATCATGGATTTCAGGTACATAGTTTTCATAGCTATAACTCCAGGTTCCTGTTGGGAAGATAACAGTCAAATGAAAGACTTTGAGTTCATACAATAGAATGATCAACACCTTTTAACTGACGATGTAGGATTTGTAGGATTTGGCACCTTCAGGATATGGTTCAAAATTCAAATTGTTTTCTCGCTATCTGAATTACTCTAGTATTCTCAAGCTGTTATATGCACTTTTGTAGTTCCTATGGCTCCAGAATTTACCTCTAGACTTATCTACTTAAGTAGAT
>VDFB02260706.1:0-21424 GCA_007258455.2 Sequoia sempervirens | reverse complement strand
AATATTTTCATTACTTCTACTAAGAAAGTAATGATTTCAAAATCAAGGCATTATGAGAAAATGAGAAACATGCTTTCATAGGTCACCAAATAAGAAATCAAATATGTGTTGTCAATTAATGATGGTGGGCTACTAGTATAATCTAAAAGGTCACCTCTTCATAAAAAATTCCTTCCTAGTTTTTGTCCAAATAAAATAACCTAAAATGAGGCCATAATGACCTAAAAACAAAGATTTCATATAAAATAAACTCTTATTTTATGGTTCCTCCCTCTTTAAGACTTCATTTTCAATTCCTCGTTATCTTATTGAGTAAGAAGGGTGCTTACATTAAACCAAAAAAATTTAGAAACAACAACATACTAGCCTTGAGTTGCCTCACATGTCTTCAAATTTTCAACAAGATATTTTATGCCCAATAGGAAAAGGGCCATACATGAAACCTAAAATTTAAGATTTCTCAATAAATAATGATAATTTTTTTCAATTTTAGTGTACTCCATATTGTTAATCATCATATGAGACAAAATGGTCTACCCATTTACACTTTCAATACCTTGTCCATGCCAAGTAGGATGAAGACATATATGACACCAAAATACTTGATAAAAAAGCAAGATCATCATGTGTGCCACTTAGCATAAAATAATTAACAAATGAAATCCTCATGTTTATGTACATGGTGTTAAAATATGACTATTTGAAAAAAAAAAAAAAACTCTTTCTCTTATGTCACCTATCATATGTGGGCTATTGAATATATGCTAATACTATATAGAAATCAATATCTTATCTATAGATAGCCACTTCACTATAAATTAGCAATAAGTATGCACCTTTGGAAAACCACATTATAGGCCATAGAATGACTATATATATACTTCTTGAGGGCCATTGTACATATATCATAGTTTACAAGTTTTTATAGGTTAATTATAGGCTAATAAAAAACTAACCCTAGACTATAAATGTAGTAAAAATGATGACATGAATCGCTAATTATGACCATCTCATATGAGCAATAACAAAAACAATAACCATTTCATATGAGATACATGAAGAGATTGAGTTTCCAATATGAAACTATTGCTGATGATTCCAATTTTAATAAGGAAGTTTTGTTGGTTGCTTGTAATTTAAAGGTTCATTGTTGTAATAACAAGAATGATTATGACACAAGGGAAAAATCAACATATTTAAATATAACTTATTTCCTCTTTAAGAGAAAATGTGTATAAATTTTCTATGGACATTACTCTTATTCATAGCAAGGAGTGTTTGACATCCTTAGAGTAGATTTACTTCAAAATCTATTTATGCCATTTTAGAATAGTTCTCTTTTGATTCATTTAGCACTTAATATTTAGTTACCTTTTAGAAATTGGAAGTGTAATCCTTCTAAGCATAATACTTAAATTATTAACATAAGTCAACAATTATTAAATCCAATCAACTTTCTCTAGCCATGTATGCACATTAATTTTCATATTCCCTTCTCTACTCTCTATGTCCATCTTCCTTTCTTGAAAATATATTTTGTATATTATATTATGTCCATAATTGAGGTTCTATAAAGGATTATCCCCTCTAATATTAGTTTTGAAAGAAAATATTCTAACTCTATCCTTTGCAGAGTGTGAGCCTCTTAAAAGTACACAAGTATATAATTTTTTTATTTTTATTTCATTAACATAATGTATAGTCTCAAAAAGATAAAATATTCTTTGTTTCATTATACATTATTCAAATAATTTTGAATCCAAACAAGTATATTGAATAACTATAATTCATTGCTTAACATATTATTCTTCATTTAGAAAACCTAGTATAATATAATAGACTTGTAACTCTACTCAAGAATCACTTACACATTTTAGATATCTTAAGCCTCAAATTTATGAGTTCAAGCTAAGTTACAACATAATTATTTTCCATGAGATCATAATTATGAGAGAAGTTTTTTGGAAACAATCAAGTTAATATATTTTACCAATATTTTAAATCACATTGTATGATCCACTTTTCTTCATCCTAATGATATGTCATGGAGATTGATTCCAAATATTGATTGAAAATGTTAACAGAGTTGAATCTAATTTTGTAATTTTAGATGTATTTGTCATCTTTCTAATGAAACAAGTTGGGTTGAAGTGCTATCAATATGAATAGAGTTTTTTTTTCTTTGTTACATATTGCTAGGCAAGAATCAAAAATCAAATCCAAAAATTGTTTATCATTTTCTTAATATATTTAAATATAGACTATAATTGTATGGACACATGATGCAATAATTAGTTGATTATATAAAAATAATCTAGTATTCAGTCTCTTGGTGAACACTTACTAGTGGCTACATTAATATTTAGTAAATGTATTAAGGAAAAAAATAAGAACCCTAACTATGATCTCACCAACTAAAGCCTAATTATTATTATTCGATGTGTAGTGTAGGAAAATGTACTTTACATTTTCAAACTTTGTTTGGGCCCATCATTTAAATTGGACTTAATTATGCCTTAATAATCCCTATTTTACATCTACAAGCCTAATAAATTATATTTTTCAAAGGGGAAACTTGACAACAATTAATTCCAACAAATAACACTTTATCTTAAGAAATGTGTGTTCCAGGAATAGGTTCCTATCCCTAGACCTTTGAACCTAAATTTAAATTATGTTTTTGGTGGTATTGTCCCTAAATTAAAATTTTAATGTCAGCTTGTAATGTTTAATTTTTGGGAAATTAAGGATACATACGTACAAATACAAGGTTATTTTATCAAATCAAGTCTATGTTTTTCCTAGCATTTGGAAGTGAACAAAAATATATAGAAAAGTTTATGATCAAGAGCATTTAAGAGTAGATTTGTCAGTGATTTATTGCAGCAATCAAGATCTCAAGCATCATGTTAAAGTCTTTTACAATCATGCATGTTTTTGGAGCTAACATTGTTATGTAGGTTTCAAAGATTCAAATCAAGCATTCAAAGTCATATTTCAAGTATCAAGATCCACATCTATTGAAGCCATTTCATGCAAGATCAAAATGAAAATTTGAGACTTTCAAAGGTTTACTCAAGGGTTTGGTGATTTGCAACAAATAATTGTTCATTCATCATTCCTTTCATGTTTCATTATTTCAATTCAATGTTTAATTACCAAAATGGGGTTTGACCAAGGAAAACCCCCATTCACCAAAAACAAACAAATTTTCCCTCTTGTGTTTGTGTTGTTGATCTTAGCTTGAAGAAGGATTGAAGATCTCTTGAAGAAAAAGGATTGGAAAAGTTGTTAAAGTTGTGAAAGTTGTCAAATTTGTCATTAATTCATAGAAACTCACCTATAGATCTAATTCTAAACTTTTGACACTAACACTCAGATCAAACAAAATATATAGATTAACATCAGAGGGTCCCAAAAGTTGTTTGAAATTCATCAGCAAAGACCCATTCTCCCATGGGAGAATGAGTCATATTCTGCCTCTCAAAACTACATTTTGGTGACTGATACACATTGTCTAACCCTTCTCAATTATGCATAAATTTTACTGTTTTTGTTTGTATTGAGCTTTAAATTGATGTTTCAAGTTTGAATGAGCATAATTGAGTAGATTTTATATTTTTAGTTCTTCTCCCAAAAGTGTTGTTCAGGATGATAACCCTACCCTCAACCATAAGGAAATCAACTGATTTCCTCATTAAGTTAACCCACCTAAGGGTTGCAAGTCAATTCTTTGTGTGGATCTCATTTCCTAATGAAATAAAGGAAAATAAGTCCATCTATTATCATTTTGGTGAACCCCCATACCTTTCCAACCTTAAAAAAAAACACAACTTATTTCTATTTGTTTCCTCAAGATCCTCCTCCCTCCACATCTTCCAAGGAAACAAGTGTCCTCCTTCATGATCAAATAATGTCTCACAAGGATGATAGGATAATCTTAGGTCCTCCTCCCACAAAAAAACTTCAACAAGTTACCCAATCAAACAAGATATCTAAGCCTTATAAAGTCAAATAATTATCATTTTTGCACACTAAAACATAAATTGAATGAAGAATGGAACAACTTCTCAATTTAAGAATGATTCACTTGCCACCTAATAAAGAAAAAAAAGAAGGTAAGACTATAAACATGAACTATTGTGCATTTCATCAAACACTTGGTCATCTTACTAATGAGTTTCATGCCTTAAAGGGACTCATTAGTAAATTTGAATCATTTCCATAGGACTATATTGGGACAATCCCTTAAGAATTAATTTCTTTGCTCCTTGACATGTGATAGTTGTAGGATCATAGCATGCCACTATTACATGTTTTACATTTATTGAAAATCATTTCTATATTGCAAGGAGCCCATTCTCATCACCCATCTCAACTCATCCTTGTCCTGCACTTAGTGGGGCCAAGGAGTTAGCTATCCTTTTCCTAGTACAAAACTTGTTGTTGTCTCTTTGGCTAGTTATCTGCCTTCTACATATCATGAACAAGATTGGGATGCAGACAAACTGCTATAGGTTGACTCATGTGTGCTTTACTAGTCTTTTTCTTTTTATTTTTTTCATGTTCTTTGTGTGATTGCATGTGCGTAATGTGATACCACGTATCATTTTGATTGACATGTCTTTATGCTCATTCCTCTACTTGTACCTAATTCATCTATGTGTCATAAAACTTTATCTTTTCTTTTTTCTTGTGTTTTCCTTTCGGGGATGACACAAGGTGTCAACACATTTAAGTATCTTCCATGTTGACCCAAAATATTTTCTTTGTTTTCACTCTCTATGTGTCATTCTTCTAGTTCTACGAGTATTTGAAGAGTGATGATGTTTCCAAGCTCTATAATAACATTGTAGTAAAGACACTCTATAATAACATTGTAGTAAAGACATATACGCTGACCCCAAATTCGTGAATCCCTTATGTGTTTGGGATTTCATTTGGGGGCAACCCCTTTTCATGGCGTAGCTTCATTTGGAAATATATGCTTGACATAAGGCTTTCCAAATGAGCTCTCATGTCATCTTTATTGTTTAGAATTTATCATTTTCTATTTAAATTAATTGCTAACATGGTATTTAGCAATTCCTTTAAAGTGGGGGTATACATTGGCATTATCATTTTGAGTTATGTTTCTTAGTGTGGTCTTCTTATTTCATGTGATGTGCCTTCTTATTGGTGGTGTCATTGGGTTTGATGTCCTTTAATATTGTGACCTTTTTGAGCATATGACATTACTCTTAGTGGCGATGCTATGAATTACATACCCTAAGTTGTGAATCTTTTATCCTCACCTTGTCCCCTCTTGGAGATATTAGGAACGATGTTCCCTAAGGAGAGACCTTTCATGAACAAAGAAAAACCCCTTTGAATATCCTACTGTATATGTCAAGGACACCAAGCATAACACAACTTGCTTGACAGTCGATCCTTTATGTTTTTCATGGCCACAAAGCATAACACACCTTGCTTTCTAGTAGGGCCATGTTTGTTCATAAGTGCTTAGTATCACGTAGCTTGCTAAGTCTTATGAAGCTCAAATTTCATATTATGTGCTGCCTTATCAAAGTTATTAGGAGGTATAACTTTGGTATGGTTAGTTTAATGGGAGCCTAATAAGACTCTCTCATTGGCCATGTTTTGGAAGCTCACCTAGTGGACAATGAATTTCACTAGCATGTGTGAGTGCATTATTGTTTGCATAGTGGACATTGAGTTCCACTTGTAAACATTTTTTGAAAAACAACTAAGGCTTGATCCACATTGAGTTGGAAAAATAGTTGAGGCTTGATCCACCCCTTTTTTCTTTCTTTTAGTCTTTGACATTGTATGATTGAGTATCTTGTTATTGTTGCTACATATTTAACAAAGGTATGTGTCTCCTTGTGCCTTTGTTGGTTTTTCGTGAGATCTTAGATCTTGGGGGCTTGATCATCCTCCTTAACCTTTGTTGTCTTATCTTTCCAATAATTGTACAATTAGACCTCTCTTATTTGTCTAGTTTAGTGTGAGTTTGACAGAATGCCATCCTCTCACTAAAGTGGGGGATAAACTTAGTGTGGGAAAATGTACTCTTTTACATTTTCACACTTTGTTTGGGCCCCTCATTTAATTTGGATTTAATTATGCCTTAATAATCCCTATTTGACATCTATAATCCTAATAAATTACATTTTTTGAAGGGGAAAATTGACAATAATTAAAGCCAACACATAACACTTTACCTTGAGCTATGTGTGTTCCAGGAATAGCTGCCTGGGACCAATTCGCCCATGAGTGAATGGGTCCTCCCTAGACATTTGAACCTAAATTCAAATTATGTTTTTGGTGGTATTTTAATCTCCCTAAATTCAAATTTCAATGTCAACTTGAAATGTTTAATTTTTGGGAAATTAAGGATACATACCTATAAATAAAAGGTTATTTTATCAAATCAAGTCTAAGTTTTTCCTAGCATTTTGAAGTGAACAAAAATATAGAAAAGTTTATGATCAAGGGCATTCAAGAGTAGATTTTTCAGTGATATATTGCAACAATCAAGATCTCAAGCATCATGTCAAAGTATTTTGCAATCATACAAGTTTTTGGAGCTAACATTATGATGTAGGTTTCAAAGATTCAAAGAAAGAATTCAAAGTCATATTTCAAGCACCAAGATCCATATCCATTGAAGCCATTTCATGCAAGATCAAGATCAAGATTTTAGACTTCCAAAGGTTTACACAAGGGTTTGGTGAGTTGCAATAGATCATTTTTTATTCATCATTTCTTTCATGTCTCATTATTTCAATTCAAGGTTTAATTACCAAAACAGGGTTTGACCAAGACAAACCACCATTTACCAAAAAAACAAACAATTTTTCCATCTTGTGTTTGTACTGCAGATCTTAGGTCGAAGAAGGATTGAAGATGTATTGAAGAGCAAGATTGGAAAAGTTGTCAAAGTTGTCATCAATTCATAGACTCACCTATATATATGATTTTCAAATTTTTGACATTGAAACTCAGATCAAACAGAAGCTACAAATTGACATCAGAGGCTTCTGAAAGTTGTTTGAAATCTTTGAGAAAAGACCTATTTTCCCATGGGAAAATGAGTCACAATCTGCCTCCTGAAACTATATTTTGGTGACTAGCACACCGTGTCCAACCCTTCTCAGATCTACAAAAAGTTTACTATTTCTATTTGTATTGAACTTTAAATTGATGTTTCAAGTTTGAATGAGCATAATTAAGTATGCTTACAATTTTTAGTTCTCTCAAAAGTGTTGTTCAACTTGATACCCCTATTCTCAATCATAAGGAAATAAGTAGATTCCCTTATTGAGTTGACTCACCTAAGAGTTGCGTGTCAATTCTTTATGTGGATCTCATTTCCTAATGAAATAAAAGAAAATAAATCCATCTATTATCATTTTGGTGAACCCCCATACCTTTCCAACCTTCAAACAAACACAACCTATTTTTATTCGCCGCACAATGGTATATTATTAAAGAAAAACAAAAACATTTTTATCATGTACAAAATATTAGTACAAGTATTTGGGGCAGTCATTGTCCACAAGGAAATATATGTTTTCAATATGAAGCATTTTGAATGAAATCAACACCTAATAACACCTAATAATATCAGTACAAATATTTTAACTAAATATTGACGAGGCAACTCCATCAAAAGATTTTTAAGACGACAAGCAACCCATCAAACACCGCTGACTTTTGATTTTTTAAAAGTTGAAATGACAAAGAAATAATTTACTTTCCTCGAAAAAATTACAAAGGCGACTGATTACCCGTGTGGACTGTTTAAGGTCTTACAAAGTAATTGGTAGCATCCTGATTCTTATTGTTTTGCCACAAGACAAATTTACGGAGAAAATGTTGAATCAGCAAATGTTATCGAACAAGAAAAAGAATAGGAGGAATAAAGAATGGCCTGCGCCGTATTTAGTCTAGTAATAATACGTATGGAATATAGCGGTTGGTGGAATATAAGCGTTTACGTGCCAGTGCTCACGGGCAATGCGTATCAGAGGGACAATCCAAAGTCAAATAAATTGGCGTTCTAATATCATACTTATTAGTGGTTAGCAAATGACACACAATTACCAAAAACAGCGAACTTAAGCTATCTAATATTATACTTATTAGTTAAGCTCTCGTGAACTACTTTTCGCGTATAAATACGCTACTGCTCTCGTGAACAAAATTAAAAAAGAGTTAATCATGGTAGGGTTGTCAAGTGTGCTGAAATTTGCGGCGCTTGTCTGTTTAGTTTTGGTATCGCCATGGGCAGCGTGTGGAGCCATTGTGCACCACAAATTCACTGTAAGCAGTTTTTTAATAATCGAGTAAAGTCTATAAGCATCCTGTTAAGCCTGAGGTCTAAGTTGTATTTTTAACCGTGTTACAGATTGGAACACAGAACGTGACTAAATTGTGTAGCACTCAGACGGTTGTAACAGTCAATGGACAGCTTCCTGGCCCGACTATAACCGTTCACGAAGGCGATAATCTGGTCGTTGAAGTGGAGAACAATGCACCATATAATGTTACTATACACTGGTAATAAACAGTCAAAGACTATTCAAATTTTCATCTATTGAAGTTTGGCTTCATAATAAAATTATGGTAGAGGTTTTTACTGTTTATGATTTTGCAGGCATGGGGTGAAGCAGCTCAAATCTTGTTGGGCAGACGGAACGCCCTACGTAACGCAGTGTCCCATTACCCCTGGGAATAGATTTACCTAAAATTTTACCATCACGGGACAGGAAGGGACGCTGTGGTGGCATGCGCATATCACATATCTGAGAGCTACTGTCCATGGAGCATTAGTTATTTTGCCCCCGGCTGGAAATGATTATCCCTTTCCAAAACCAGATGCTGAGATTCTTATTATTTTAGGTTGGTCGCTCTTTCCCACTCAACTCCCTTATCCTGAAATTCTTAGAGAAAGGCCTATGTGAATGTTGTGTAAAAGATCTGTCTAATCTAAGGCATGCTGAATCTTTTTGGGGCAGAAATAGGGGCTCCATGAAAATTCACCAGCAATTCATCGTCAGAATTTTTTTATCACATTAACATTTTTAAAAATTTCATAGTCTTAAAAATATATATTAAAAATGTTAATACCGTGAATTGCTGATGGTGAATTTTCCTTATGCTGAATTTGTCATAGCGGTGATTTTTCTTGGACAATTACCTTTTATAGAGTTGCTGCTTTAATTTAGATCTGTGGCAACTTTACTTGTGATCCCTTGGAATAGGTGATCAGTGTTTCTTTCAACCCATTGTTCCGTAAATTTGTCCATGGAATGCGATCTGTGTTTCTTACAACTCAATGTTTAATGAATCTGTTATCAAAGAGTCTCATGGATACACTCTACATATCTGTAACATTTCTCTAAAGTATTTTTTAAAAATGATGAATAAGGTACATATTATATTTTTAATTAGAAAGATAATTATACAGTATACAGAAAAAACTTTGAGTGGTAGAAATGCATGGAACGAAGTTCAAATAAAAATGTTCAAAATTCTATCCCTCAAATTTATCTTACATCAAAAACCCAAGAAACCAAAATTGTTTCACTCCCACGTAATACAGACTACGTCAAACATCTACCTATGCATGAGCTAAGTTGACGAATTCTTAATTGCTGCCATCGTCATCTATCTAATATTTTTGGCGTAAAATGTTGCCTAAAATGTTTTTAGTATGATTTATTTAGTTAAGTGTATCAATCAACTAAAGATTACATAGACACTCCACGGAGCTTTGACCTTGATTAGATTATATGTAAGATGGGTTGTAACCTTTATATAACTTAAAGCGGTTTAAAATTATTTAGGTTAGATAATCAATATATCAATTTTATTATTAAATCTTAAATATTTATTGTATTGTTTAATATAATATATTATTCAAGTAAAAATATCTTTTATGATAGTAATGTAATTATAGGCGACTTTGGTTTGTGTGAGTTCTATTATAAAAAAAAATTGGTTTGGTTTGTATGTTTATTAATGTCATTCCCTTGCTTTTGTCATCCTTCTTTCATATTGTAGTTAGTAGTAATAGCCTTCGTATTTATTGTAGTTTTTTGAAAAGAAATTATCACCTTTAAATAGTTTTTATTGATTAAAATGACCACCAATTTTAGTGGCTTAATAGTTGTTCTTGGGATCACTAGCTCAGATGTGCAACATAATGGCACCATTGAAGCACCCTCAAAAGTGTGTACCAAAAGTAGTTCATGAGGTGAATCTTTAGTGCTTGATATTTTTTCATCTTTTATATTTCTATAGTGCATGTAAATGGTTTGAAAACTTCACTCATTAGATACTTTTTGGTAGAATTCCCTCCAAGAACATGTTAAAGAGTTGGATTAGTTTCACCTATATTCATCATGGGGTTAATGTGGAAGTAGTAAAAAAATATTATTGGGTTTCTTCCCTTTTTCTATTTCTTAGATGTTAAGTTTATGAGGGCTCTATTTTTTAACATTGCCCTTGGTATATTCACAACACTCTTTTGGTTTTCCTATCTAGACCAACACTTCATTTTCTTTGAGGGGAATGTACTTTGAGTCCCTATTTGGGTTGAGTTTCCTAACCCTCCCTTGTCTCCTTCTCAACTACATTATGATTTGTCTAGGCCATACGTGAAATGTTTAGGGTTTAATAGAAATTAGAAGGAAATATATCATGTGAGATTTTTGACAAAGATTTCCTAGCCTAAATATTTTTTTTGCAAGAATTGATTATTCTAGATTTTTTCTTTCTATAGTTTATCACATGTCATAAGATCAATTAGCTATTTTTCATTTTGAAAATGAACAAATCCATGGTGTAGTTAGTATTTTCATATAGGTAATGTGGAAACAAAATTTATTTGATCAAAGCTATGGCCCCACATGTTTTTTCTTATTTTTTACTATTTTATTTTTCATATTATCTATTTTATATATCTAATAGCTAAAAAATCTAATAATTAATTTAAATAAAAATAAATTAACAAATTAATCCAATTTTTGTTGTAATAAAACAAATTCTTTTGATTAGATAAACACCATTTTTAGGGCATTGGACCCAAACACAAAAGGCCCAAAAGAGTAGAAATTTCAACAAAAAATAAACAGAATCAAAGGTCTCTAGCCAAAGACACCAATAGTAGATCAAAGTTTCTTAAAAAGAATAGCAAACTACATAGAAAGCTTCTCTTAACCCTCCTTGAAGAAATTACAGATAAATAATTGTAATAAAAAATGTTGTAATAATTTAAAAATCTAATACTTAGTTCAAATTAACAAATAAAATTAAATGTGTTATAATAAAAATAAAATATTTTTTTAAAATAAGATAGTTTAATAAAATATTGTTAAATTTTGAAAAAAAAATTAAAAAATCTAAATTAGATTTAAAAATCAAATACAAAAGCAAAACGAACATTAAAAAAATAGAAATTAAATCTATCGTAGCTTGGACCTTAGAAGTATCATAACTTGGAACTAATAACTAATATTCAAATTAAAACATAAAATCTAAGAATCCATAATTCAAAAGAAAAATGTTTGAATAATTGGAATAGCAAAAGCGAAGAATACCAACTCCCAATTATGAATTTTGATATAATTTTTGTTTTTGGGTATTCTATGCAGGTGAATGGTGGAATGCGAACGTAGAAGATGTGTTAGCTAATGCCATTCGAACAGGAGCTTCACCAGCCGATTCCAACGCATCCACAATCAATGGCCAACCAGGGGACTTCTTCCCTTGCTCTGCAAATGGTTTGCGCATCAATGAAAAAATAATTTCTTAAAGTATATCTGAAGTTATAATAGTTTTGAAGAGATGATTAATCAATTAATCAATTGTGAATGCAGACACCACGAGGTTTTTGGTTGAGAGGGGGAAAACCTATCTAATGAGGATCGTAAACGGTGTGATGCTTCATTCATACTTCTTCAAAATTGCTGACCACCTGATGACTGTTGTGGCAGTGGATGCCGAGTATACAAAACCATATACAACTGATGTATTGCTCACACACCCAGGGAACACCATGGATGTCCTCATTACAACTGGCCAACATTCGGGGCTCTTTTACATTGCTACCCGTGTATACAATAGCCAACCTCTAGGTACTGATTTCGTAAATACCACAACAACTGCAATATGATGGGTGGATGGGCATGGACACACAGAAATTAAAACACAGACTTATAAAGATAAACATAAACACTTAAATCTTTTAATGGTGTTGCTGCACGTTTCTATTGCTTACATTACAAAAAGCTTTACATTGATCCTCTTTTATAGAGGAGTACAGAGATTGTGAGAAGGTTCCAAATAATAGGAACTGATGTAGAGTTTAAGAGAAGCCTCAGGAAGCTTCTGGATAATAAGCGCTTATACACCATTTAATGTTTCACCTGTTTCCTAATGGTTAGGTGCTAGTAACTTCCAGAACATGTGAAGGTCACTAGAAGATTCATTATTGGTGGGAGAAATTAATGTTCCAACACAATATAATACAAAGATTCCAGTAATACATCTGTTCCTATGCTGCCTAGACTTCCTGCATTTAATGATACTGCAACAGCAATCAAATTTAGTAGCAATCTGCGAAGTCTCAATCCCTCGGTACCACATATTTTTGACGTGGACATGCTAATAACTGAGAAAACCAGTAGGAGTCTTCTGAGAAGTCAGACGCCATCAGTACCACAGATTGTTGATGTAGAAATGTTAATAACAGAGGGCTTGGCACTCATAAGCTGTCCAAACAATTCATGTGCAACTCCCTATGGCAGAAGAGTTGTTGGAGCTTTTAATAACATTTCATTCATTGAGCCAAACATCTCTATTTTGCAGGCCTATTATTTTGGTCTAGATGGAGTGTTTACCAAAGATTTTCCTGATAATCCTCCAGTAGTATATGATTACACAGGAAATGTGTCATTGAGTCTTTGGGGAACTGAATTAGGAACAAAAGTAAAAGTTCTGAAACTCAATAGCAATGTGCAAATAGTGTTTCAAAATACCGGAATTATTACAATAGAGGATCATCCTATACACCTTCATGGCCATAATTTTTATGTTGTGGGGCAAGGTTTTGGAAACTATGATTCTCATACGGATCCTGCAAAATTTAATTTGGTAGATCCTCCATTGGTGAATACCAACGGAGTTCCTCCTGGTAGGTGGGCGGCAATTAGATTTATAGCCAACAACCCAGGTAAGCTAGTTTCAACTCTATATATTTCATTTACAAACGTTGTTTTCCAATTGAAGCAAATTAGTTTTAAAATAACATTACCGTTCTGTTTTGAGTCGATCGAGATTGACCCATATTTCATTTTATGCATAACATTTCATGAGAATTATAATATACATGGTTCACTTACATTTATTGTATTTAGTCAGTAAAAACTAATCTTTCTCCTCTGTCAACTGTAACGTAAATATATAGTTTATTTTAAAATTCCTTTTACTTCTCAACAACAAAATTACAGTCAGTTTCTCTATGTTGCTATGTCACAGGAGCTTGGATGATGCATTGCCACTTTGAATCTCATTCAGCAATTGGTTTTAACATGGTATTTATTACAGAGGATGGGCCAACAAATTCAGATAAATTGCCGCCTCTTTCTTTTGATCTACCCAAATGTTAGTTGTATTGCGATTTAGTCCGATGACCAAACCGTCCCTTATGTAGGGGAGAGGACCCAGTACCTGAGCATGTTTCAATAGTTGTGATAGTAGTTGTTTATATAATGCTCAATATTTTTATCAATATTGGACCAATAGTTGTGACTTTAAAGTTGTTTAGTGTTGATGATGACTATCCATAATTAAACAAAATGTATTCCTTTGATCTAAAAAGCACCAATCATGTGATTCCACATTAGGGTTCAATTAAACATGCTGTGAATGCACAAGTATTGGTCTCACTTTTTTTGGGGCTTTTTTGGACACCTTGACAAAAAGCATGCTGATGTGACATCATATTTGATGATGTGGCCCTGAAACCTTAGTTATAAGCAGGGGACTTGCAAGTAAGCTGCTGTAAAAAATTAGAAATGAAAGCCAAAAGTTTACTAGTTCACTTATTTTTTAGGTTAATATAATAAATACATACAACTTATTGTAGAATTCTATGAAAATATTTTGATAAATATTATTCTTAACGTATTTATATTTTAATAAATTAGTGATATAATTAAACAAAAATATTAAAATAATATTAAATTTGGAGAACTCATATTTCATATTCTAATATCTAAGGTTTCAACGATTTCTTAGATAATGTTTTAATTATTTTTATTAATTTAATAAAATAATTACGCCGAGAGGCATACCACTACAATGGCATTTTTCTGTATACGTAAAAACTTGGGAGAAAATCTCAGATGAAAAGAAAATCCTCATCGTTGAAAATTAATTGTTAAAAAATAGTGCTCCAACAAGAATATAGGGGAAACTGTAGAATAAAGGGTGCTCCAACATGAATATAGGGGTTTATGTGTGATGCATGCACTTCTCAATCGAAATATAGGATGCTTGGTATACATGCAAGCCAAATCAGTTGTGCGTGCAAAATTGTACATGCAAATAATTGTGCGAAATTGTTGCTGTACATGCAAAGAATTGCAAGGAAATGTGAGTTTTGTTCTTGTTAATAGGAGTGCACTTCGTTTAACAGTCTACACCATTACACCACTAGCATTTAGAAGCATTTCAAAAAGCTTACAGGTATTTATCATACCCTTATCTGGTAAGAATTTCTAAAAAGTTCAAAGGTTCTGAAACTCACTTCGTGCCATCGAAAGTTTAAAGCTTTGTCAATTGCAAATCCAAATGTTTCTATTAAATATTAGCTTATAAATATATTTTCTTTGTTTTCGAATGAAATGATTGGCATACTATTCATTACTGAAACATTTGGTTGTAGAATAAATGGTCATTTTCATATGATGTTCAAACTGTACTTTTGTCTATTCAGAGCCTTTTGGGAGGTAAAAATAAACTTTTGCTTCATACTTTTTGTTTATGAAATTTATATTACCATTTGTTATGCAGAACCAAATAATGACTCCCCGTTGAATAGCCAGGCGGCATTACTATGGAGCAATCAAGAAGGCAATATCATTAAATTATTCTGTCATCTGTCAATAGATGTCGCCCTTATGGAGATGCAAGGTAATTTTTAATGGGATTACACTATCAAGCTGACCCATTCGTTCCCAATGATGGGAGCATCAACTCTGTTGTCCCTTTGAGCAACAATCAATTGAACAATTGATTTGTTGCTTATGTTTTATGATCTGTAAATGACATTCTTTGGGGTCTGAATGCAACAACTACTACTTCGTATCCAATCAGTAATTTTTTTTTGTCTCAATGAACAAAATTTTCAAGGAAGAAGAATCAAGAATTCAATGCATTTAATATTTTTAATTGTATGAGAGTGTTTTATAATACTATGATTCTTGGACTCATTTTCCCATTCAATGTTTATGTTTCTTTTTGATTAATCATAAAAAATAATAAGAAAGGTTGTTTTTATTTTGAGTACCTGCATCCCCTTAAAATTCCCTGACATTTAATAGACATTATGGAGATGCATTCTCGCATTCCCACATTCTAGACACTTAATGTCTATTGCTTCTTTTTCATATTTTTTTAGTTCCTAATTTTCTGAATACTTGACACCATGATTTGGACAAAGTTAATCTTTAAATATGTCGTTAGAGAAGACAATAGTAATATGTTAAACAAATTGCAACTATATTGCATGTTCTATATCTACATTTCTCTTCTATTGAAAGTTGTCCTCAAACCTGATAATTTGTCTTCAATTTCTTAAAGAAACAAAACCTTGTGTGGATGATTTTGAACTAGACTCTCTTAAAGTTCTTACCCTAATAGACTCTAGGATTAGCATATAGGACATGGAAAGGTTATAAAAGTAGCACAAAAATGCAACCATGCATAGAGGGAAATCGACCATATCCTAACAAATATCATTGAACACTAAAAACCAACCATGGATGGAACCATTTTCTCTACCACTAAATATTATCAGAAATAAGCTTCTTAGCCAAAGACCATACTGATTATGAAAGGAAGTTCTAAATGGGTACTTATAAGTTTTGAACTTCTATACTACATACGCCCTATGTAACATTTAAATAATCAATAATGAGCTCTCAGTTCAAATTTCCAATGCCACATGGATACGCATGCCATTGGTACAAGCAAGTGAGAAATTCAATGACCTGTGCGTATTAGAGCACCAATTCATGATATCCTTGAATATTACTGATTTAGATAACTTAACAAAGTAGATTATGGAACACTTGAAATTGATCCAAATTGATCTGGAAAATGTATTAAGACAAGAAAACTTGAACAAAAGAGTTTACTCAGTTGTAGGGACATGTGTTAGACAGTGTTGCAGACTTGGAAAACACAGAGATGGCACTATAATTGTAGAAGTATCCAGACTGTACAGTTGACGGTGAAGAGTTGGGAAAAGCCATACCTCTTGCAAACAGGTCCCATCCGAAGTATTCAAGATGCGAAGCAGAGTCCCTTTTGTGTTGGATTTTGCTAGAATAACACCATACTTCGACAGAGGAAGGCAAGCAATGCGTGAGTCATGTGCAGATACAAATCTTGTTTTCCTAGGTACTAAGCGTTCAAAACGAACCTGCCTTTTAAGTAAACCAGGGCATGCCAAAACAGGACTCGATGACATATTAGAAACAACACAAAGGCCTTGGGTATTAAGTAGAGTCTTTATTCTATAGAGAAGATCTGCTTCAATTTCCACACAATTGTATACACATGTTTCCTTCTCTAAAACCACCACCATATGATCCCTTGTAATTTTTATTGCTTGAACTTTGGAATCGGTAGTAAGTTGATAAATACATCTGTGAAACTCATAGTCCCATATAATAACTTTATTAGGGGGACATTGGATGTTGTCTTCACTTCCAAAAAATACTAAAACTTTGCTTCCAATACACCTATTTAGAATAAAAAGAGGTTTACTTTCACTCGATTACTATGGATTTCTGGACATTGCTCTAAAAATTTGAATTTAGCATTATTTGGAAGGATGATAAATGCAGCTAAAATAGTTTCATGGACCCAAATTGACACCATTTGCCAAATCATTAAGATTGGAACAAGAAGGGAGGAAGCAAACAAAGGATGATAAGACTGGCTTTGGACCTGCCAGGTGTTTGCATGAAAACCTCCAACTCCAAGCTATAATAGCAAGCTCAGCTTGTGTGTATACACCGGTATAGAATGTAATCCACAATTTACTGTAGCAATTGAAGAAACAACTTGTGTGCCCCAAGAAGACTCACATATTTTGTAACTTGTATTGACGGATCTCCAGAACAGGAACCTTTGTTTCCCTTTTAGCATGCGCATGGGTAATTGAGTTTGGCATACGCTTGCCATTGAATTTCTTTGAAAATCCCTGTTCCAAAGCTCCAAGTATTTGCAGGCCAGGAGGATGCTCTTTTAAGGCTGATGAGATTTACAACAAGCACCTTTGTATACCCATCAAATAAAGTTGTCTGTGAAACTTCATTTTGTTGAGGTATTTGTCAAACAATAATTGTATCTGTTGACTATCAAGGCACACACTGATCCGATCAAATGTTCTTCAAAATCAATAGGTAATTTGAAGTGGATGCAATATTTTGTTATAGCATTTGATCAACAATTCACATGCCAACTGTACAAGTGCCTATTCAATGAATTCTGCTTTTTCTTATCATTTGGGGGATCACCATCCCCTATTTCAAATCTCCCATTTGGCATACACTAGAAGGGGATTTGAGTTCAATATTGTCTCTATTTTTTATATGTTTTTTGTCTTCTATATTAAATTTCGCATTTGGCCTTATATGAATTGTACATTGACATTATTGTCTTAAATTTCTCTCTTAAAAATAAATGCAATGAAGAGTAAGAGAAGCAGGATTGCAGATTTGATGTTTGCATCAACTGTTTCTGATCTTTGCTTATCTGAAGGATCACCATATGCTATTCGAATCTCCCATTTGGCATACAATAGAAGGGGATTTGAGTTCAATATTTTCTTTGTTTCTCACATTTTAATTTGTCTTCTACATATATATTATCATTATTGTCATAAATTTAGCTCTTAAAACAAATGCAATGAAGAGGAAGGGAAGAAGAATTGCAGATTTGATGTTTACATCAATTGTTTTTGATCTTTCTAATATTTTTTTTTTGCTAAATTTTATATTGTATGTCATCATATGATTGAGTTAAGTATTTCAAAGAAACTTTATAATGCATCTTTCAATTGTGGTAAATCAAAAAATCCTCAATGCCTTTTTATAACTTAAGGCATAAGCAATAGTTGGGAAGTAAAGTAAGTTGCAACTGTATCCTTCAATGAGACAATATCAAAGAAGGTTCATAAAAACACAACTTAAAGTATTAATATAAGTATCTCACTAGATCATAAAAACACAAAGATCAAGTACAAAATTGTGTCTTGTCAAATTGAGTTAAAAATCTCAAATGTGGCTATATAATAAATCTCTTAATTGTATTGAACCAAATAAGCCTAAATAACTTTTTATTAAAAATGCAGAAAAGATAGTTATGTAGGAGAGTAAGTTGCATTGTGCCTCTCAATGGTACCAAACCAAAGAATTCTCAGTATTTTTTTATATAAAAAAATATGAGGTCATGGAAAGTTGAAACATACAAACACAATCTACTATAATTGGCTCATAAAGAATACAAAGATTTGATACAAAATTTTATCTGAACTTTTCTACTACGGTTCTTAAGAATGGGGGCATGGATTAGTTAACTAGTCACTTAAGTGAATTGGTTCTTTCCATCTCCTGGCATGCTCTTAGCAGATTTTGTTTATTGGATAAATGAGCTTGTTCATTAGAGGAGGCTGGCTTGCTCCCATGTTATACTCTATACTCAATAGCCCATACTCTTGATCATAGCTAGAAATAAATCTGTAAGCAGATAAGTCAATCCACACATCATAGTATAAAGCCTAGCTTTGAATAAAATCAACTCAAACCTAATCTGGCATTTACATACAAGTTTGTAAGTTCATATATTCAAATGGCATGAAGGAAAGTAATATTTTAGAGGTAATGCAAGCAATATGTGGTAGTAATTTTAAACCAAATCTCATTTAATCAATGTTCTACAAATTAGTTGTATTCATAGTTCAAGTCTGGGTTTGCCATTTTTGAATTTGTCCTTTCAAAATAAATTATAGAAAACCATTGTTAATGGGATAATTGAGAAAAAACTAAGTTGTAAAAAGGTGCATGGGATGAGTTCTGGGACTAAGAATCCTAAGATAAAATTTGATGTTGCAGCCAGAGAGAATTTGGGCCTTGTACTTTTTAGTTTGTAAATAAAACAACAAAGATTAAACATTAGTAGATTTGAATGTGATCACATTGGCAGTTGGCAATTGCATCTGGTTACAAACATTTTGAGTTTGAAAATGATTCCATACTGATAACCAGTGACTTAAAGAAGAATTCATTGCAACACTGGAAATTAAATAACATTACATAGGGAACTCTTCTCAAAGACAATTTCAAAATTCTGGAGTTAAGTCATTGTCTTGCGTGAAGGCATTGTGGTGGATAGATGGTAAATAGAGGAGTGGATCAACTCCCTGTCTTGTTGAAGATCAGTGACCTTTTGGAAGAGGGGGAGTGGTCCTGTGGATAGAGATAAATCCTTAAGACGTTTTTCTTATTCTAAAATTTAGATCACCATCCAATGGTTAAGTCACTGCCATGGTTTTATTTGGAGTGAAAGTGGAGACACTTCACTTGTGTAGGAATTGTTATTTTCTTCAATGATACATGATCTCAAATTATAAATTAAATTAAATTAAATTCTTACAATTATTATAGTTTTAAATAAAATTTATTTAAATATCAAATAAATTAATATAAAAAAATCATTTTTATAAATTAACATATGTATAAATTAAATTAAATTGATGTAAAATTTTATTATTATAAATATATTTATGAATACAATACAATTAAATTCATTTTTTTTCATTTGATTATTATTAATTTTTATAATTACTATTCATTTCTAAAAATATTAAAATGTTAAAAAAAACCTTACCATATAAAATATTTTAATATAAATTAATATACATTGTTTAATTGGAACTTCTAACTAAATTATTAAATTAAATATCTTGAGTCATATTTTTTAAATAATAATTATAATATAGTAAAAAAATTAATAAATTCCCATGGCTGCCAAGTGGGCAGTTTCAGTATTGTTGTCATCGTGGGACGTGGTTGGCCACATGGTCTTGGCCGGCACAGTGATGTCCGTTTGGCTTCATAAATGCAATGTCATGTCGAAGGACAGGGAGGAGTTGGAGCTTGGGGTTGATGAGATGCCAAAACCGGTGGAGGCATCAAGTGTCTTTATTAACCCTGGTGTTCCTCATTTCTTCACCTTGAAGATGGAGACGCCTGTGTGTCTTTTGTCTGCGAGAAAGTTGTGGGATTTCTATGGGAGAATTCAGCATGGGTGGGTAAAATCGGTGTTCAGAGACTTGGATGAGTTGGTTTTGGGGGTGGTGGAGTTGATGCTAGGTGAGGAGTTCATGAATTCAATGGAGTGCTGGCAGACGAATGTAGATATAGCGGCTTAGTTTTTGGCTGTGCTCCTGGATCTAGAGGTGCTGAAAGCAATGGTTTTGCTCATGGTGCGGAAGCTGGTTTGGGAAAGTTTGTTAGAAGGCGCAATGGATGTGGTAGTAATTGCAAAATTGGGTAGGGGAATCCCTCGGCCTCGAGACCTACATTGTGCCCTTCTTCCTAGTGTGCATGTTAAGCGCTATCCCTTCATCTTGGATATTAAAGGTGAGGCATTGAGGAGGCACCATGATCGGGCTTAGTGTGGGCTGATTTTCCTGAAACATCACTTGTTCCTAGAGTCATTTGGAGGGGTGGACTGGCTTCGAATCTTTAGGGATCTCTTGCTTGCAGAGGGTGTGTTAATGGAGGATTAACTGGTATTACAGGGGTCTAGTGATATGTTTGTTGCTTAGTTTTTTGGGTTGTTTGTAAATGTCTCCCTGGTTGCTCGAATTCAAAATCTTGTCTGGGGTTGCTTGGTGAATGGTGGGTTGGTTTTTTAATGTGTTTGAAAGTTGGACTGTTCGGTTGGGGTAGTTTGTTGGATTTTGATATTGTTATCAGGATTCAATCGTGTAGTTTCGAGTCAAACTCATTGACCCATGTTTCATGAGTAGTGGTTCAACAAGAACCCATCTCTCATTATATCGAATGGTCCACTTAGCACTCATTGCATTTAGGTGATGCTCATAGAGGTGAAG
>VDFB02260705.1:0-62564 GCA_007258455.2 Sequoia sempervirens | reverse complement strand
TGAATCAAATTGTTATGTTCTTGACATTTATGACACTTCTCCACATACTCAAAACAATCTTGTTCCATGTGTCTCCAATAATAGCCTATGCGAATTAATTTTTGAATAGGGATCTTCCTCCAAAATGACCCCCATAAGCACCTGCATGCCCTTGTTCAAGTGTTATGGGGATTTTGGATTTCTTAAGGCATTGAAGTAAAAGGCCATCAAATGATCTTCTATAGAGAATGTTGACTAGATTATATATTTGGATGTCAACTTTCACATACAGGCTCGGGTGTTCTTAGTTGTAGGTTCAAGAAAGGTACCATCTTTCAGGTATTTGAATATAGGTGTAAACCATTCACTACAACCATCAAAATCAGTTGATAACACTTCTTTTCTCTCATCTTCTATCGATGGTTTTAGTATCATTTGGACTTTAAATATGAAGTCAATGAGAGGATCATCGAGATACAAGAGAAGTAGCACTTTCCATTGCATCTACATGCCTATTATCCTTGCGTGTGATGTTGTCTATCATGTAAGATTCAAAATTGTTTAGTAATATCATTGTAATATCTTTTTATCAAACAATTTTATCATGCTTCGCTTGATACACACCATTTATTTTTTTAATGATTAAGAGTGAATCCCCAAATATAGAAATGTGTTTGAATTTTAATGCTAACACGACACGTATGCCAGCTATTAGAGCCTCGTATTCTACAATGTTATTGGTACATAGGAATTTTAGATGAAAAGATAAGGGAATAGGCTTGCCTAAAGGAGGAATTAAGATAACTCCTGCCCCTAAGCCAGTTCTACACTTAGAACCATCGAAGTATAATTCCCATGTTTCTTTTTCTTTTTGTATAGTGAACACATTTTCATTTGGGAATGAGTCTATGTTGGGAAACACTAGAGGAGAAGGAGCATCAACTAATTGGTCGGTTAAGGCTTGTCCTTTAATTGATTTTTGTGAAACAAATTTAAGGTCAAACTTAGTTAACAGCATAACCCACTTAGCTAAGCGTCCTGACAAATCTGTTTTGGTAAAGAGATGTTTTAAAGGATCAAACTTTGTCATAACATGGATTTCAGCATTCAATAAATAATGTCTCAGTTTACTAGTAGCGAACACAAGAGCCAAACATTATTTTCCTATGGTTGTGTATCGTGTTTCATAGTCAATCAAAGTTTAGCTAATGCAATAAATAGTGTGTTCCTTACCATTATCATCTTGTTGAGCGAACAATGTTGCTAGAGCATGGGCTGATGCTATTGTATAGAGGATAAATGGCTTGTGTTGAATAGTGGGTTGTAAGATAGGTGGAGTAACAAGATAATCTTTCAAACTCTCAAACGCCTGTTTTCAATCCTCATTCCAGTCAAACTGAATATCTTTCTTAAGGAGTTGTGTAAATGGTAATGTTCGATCCACCAAGGAAGCCACTAAATAGCATATAGACTCAATCTGTCCTTGTAACATACGCAATTGAGATATGTTTCTAGGAGGTGGCATGTTAACGATGGCATCAATTTTCTTTGTGTCCACCTCAATGCCTCTGTGAGATACGATAAAACCTAAAAGTTTTCCACCATCTACACCAAGACACACTTCTTCGAGTTCAATCTCATGTTATATTTTCACATTCGCTAAAATATTTTATGAAGAATGTTTACATGGTCTTGGTGAGTTAAGGATTTGGCTAGAATGTCATCAACATAATCTTCCAAAATCTTGTGTATGTAGTCATGCAATATCAATGTCATTGCTCATTGATATGTTGCACCTGTGTTTTTCAATCCAAAAGGCATGACTACCCAACAAAAAGTTCCCCAAATGGTGGTGAATGTTGTCTTGTATTGGTCTTGAGGGTTGATAAAGATTTGATTATATCCATAAAATCCATCCATGAATGACAACAAAGAATGTCATGCAGTCGAGTCCACTATCATATTGGTATTAGGAAGAGGAAAGTCATCCTTTAAGGATGCTTTATTCAAGTCTCTAAAATTTGCACACATCTTAATACGATTGTCAGGTTTCGTGTCTACGACAATATTCGAGATCCACGAAGAATAATCAACAGTTCAGATGAACCCCATGTCAAGAAGTTTCCCAATTTCATCTTTGACCAATAGGCTATCTTAGAATTCATTTTTTGTATTTTTTGTCTCACTGGTTTAGCATCTTCTGTGAGGACTATGTTATGTGTTACAATCTTAGCATCATTTCCTAGCATGTCTGAGTAAGTCCAAGCAAATAGTTTGGGAAAGTCATGAAGTAAGGTTGGATGATCTTCTTGTTCCTCTTCATCAAGACATTTCCTTACTTGAATTATTTTCTCCTTATTGTTGATATCCATTGGTATGTTGACTGTATCTCCCAAAGGAAGGGCTTTTGGTTTTGACTTCTCTCGATTATATTCCTCTTTGTCTTTGATGTTTTCATTGTCTTCATCAACTTATTGACTACTAACCAATGCACATGTGACCTTTCTCCTTGCGAGATTGAATGATTTATCATAGACTCCTATTGTTTCTTTTAAAGCTTCATAATTCTCAAAGTATTTCAAAGATACATTAGAATTCATGTTGAGTAATTCGAGATGCTTCAAGGTGAGAGTTGGCTTGCTAGAGTTACATATTATAGTATTGATGTTCAGTGAAGGTCACTTTGTTTCTTGCATTATCTTAGAAGGTAAATGTCCTAAACCTCTTTTTGTTTCTTGTGTTAGGCTCGATAGGGATATAGATGCCTTGCTCTTTCTTCCCGCATCCTTTTTCGTTATACCCAAGTTGTTTCATAAGCTCATAACCTCTCCCATAATTTTTTTCCATTTCTTTTGGGTTTGGTGGTTGTTGATAATCTATCTCATCAAAAAATTTCATGTAGCTTGTGTCTTTATCCGAAGTAGATGAGGTAGATGGTTGTGAGATGTCTTGTGAATTTTGTGTTGACATTACCATTGGTTGCTTTTTTTTTTCATTATCTCTTGTTGCTATCTTGTATTCTCCCATGAATGTTGGTGTGAAATCCAAGGATCCCCAATCATCTTCCAATAATTTAGTAAGTTCATCAATGTTTGTTTTTTGTTCTTTTTCTTTTTTTGATATAGTTTGCAGTGTATAGGATTACAATGCTTCCAAAGGGTTTCATCCATCTCTTTCGGCCATCAAACAACTTATAGGCTAAGGATCAGGTTTTAGTGTGTAAACTTTGTTGTTATAGACATACTCCATGATTCGATGTAGAGTGGAAGGCACACCATTCATCTCATGAATCCATGGTCTCCCTAAAAGGATACTATACGAAAGATCATCGGGAATAATGTGAACTGGATTTTGTAATTTGACTACCCCAATTCTAATAGGTAATGTGATAACTCTGAGCAGTTGTTTCCCTATGTTTTCAAACCCTCAAATAGAAAAGGAATCAAGTTTAATATTGCTTTTACTCATCCTAAGTCTTTTCATTAGGCTCATACTACACACATTTAGGGCCGAACCATTGTCAAAAAGAGTTCATTTTATCGCAACTTGACCAATGTGGGATATTATGTTGAAAGCTTCACACTTCTTCTAAATTTCCAAGGGAGGTAACTCATTCTAGTGAAAGACTATGTCTAGATTCATTTCATTCATCTATTGGATTAGTGTTGCTACATTGTTTGAATTATTGTTAGAAGGAACCATAACTTGTTCCAAGGCCTCTTGGAGTATGCCATGATAACTAGATGATACTTTAAGTAACTCCCATACAAAAATCTTAGCAAGAGTCTTCCTAAGGTGTTCAACAAGGTTATATTCCTTTCCATTATTTTTTGGCAAATGAGGAGCACTAGGAAAAATAGGATTAGGCAATGGTAATGAAACAAAAGGTTGTTGTTGTTTCCTATTGTTTCTTGTATTGTAGGTATGCACAATGATGTTATAATTCTTTTGTTGTGAAGCATTACCATCATTGGATGAAGTCTTATCTTTCAGTGGTTGAAGGATGAGCACAGGCTTGTTTTAAACTTGTGGTTTTTGCGAGGGAGGATAAATTATGAGTTGTGGTGTGATGGTATTTACGTATTTGTATTTTTTTTTTGTCATGACAAGCCTTAGTGGATGAACTTTATGAGATGAAGTCCCCAAGGGCTTCATCTAACATTTCAAATTCATCACTACTAAAAGGCTTGGAGGGAAAGTCAACCTTTAAAAGAAATCTTGTCATCATTTAACTTTCTCTACAAGTCTCATTTGATGCTTTTGATGTTTTTATTTTGTTTTCTAATGAATTTCAAATGTAATTGAACATGTCTACTAATGCAAGAATGATGAAAATGCAAAATTCTAATGCTATCTATAACTAAAAATGCAAGAAATTGTTTTTCCTAATGTTGCTAAATCTATCTAAATAAACAAGAAATTGCATGCAAGAATAATTTGTTTCAAACTAATACTTATCATATTTCATAATAGAGGCAGAAATGTTTATCAATACCCAAAAGAAATGTTGTCAAAAGTTGTACATGGACTCATTCACCACCAAAGGCAAATGGGTCATGGTGTAGGTACTTACAAAGATCAGAAAGGAACCTGAAACACTAGAACATGCCCAAAATTTATGTTTCTTAGGGTATCCATGGCCTCATTTTCCACTAAAGGTGAATGGGTCTCAGTTTTAGGGTTTTTTGAGTTTGATTTTAGTTTCTCTAAGTTGGTTTTTTGTATAACTTTCTCATATCTGTAACAGTGAATGTTGTAACAGATTTTCCAGGTATAAGGTCTCTAAATGCAAGTTTTTCTATGATTGAATGATGACTAAAATTGGAAAATCTATGATGCAATTTGAATTTAAATGCTTGAATGATGATCTCAATTTGAATAAAATTGAAAACTAAATGCAATTTAAACACTTTTTTTAGATTTTTAATGAATACAAGCAATGCAAACATGCAATTTAATCCTATATGCAATGTTCACTAATACAAGACACAGAGACTCTAGAATGTAATGCAAACCTAATGCAAGCTAGGGGTTTAAGGTTTACTTGCACTCCAAATCAGAAACTAAGATGCTAAAAAAGGGACCGGGTTCACCAAAATGAAATGTGGAGAAAAGGGGGAGGAGAGAAGAATGTCCCCAACCCACCTTTTTCTATATGGGATGTTTCATTCAAAAGATGAGATCCAAGCATCTTGAAACAACTATAAACCCAAGAGGTGAATTGAATCAAGATTAGGGGATCTTGCACTCTTTCCTTTATGTGAGGACAAGGTGGTGAGCTAGATCTCAATTTGAGGGAGAAAGAATTAGGCTAATGAAAAAACCCTAATCCTAGATCTAACACATAAAATGCATAAATTGAAAACAAACAGAATGAAATTGCCACTTTTTTGAAGGAACAAGAAGTCAAGGATACTATGCACCTGGTAAAATATGAATTTTCTGTGTTGCTAACAGGGAAAAGGTGAATGTGTCCTGGTAGGCCTTTTCGGGGAGCTCTGAATTGGAAACAAAAGCTTGAAATGTCTGGAATCTGATGTCTGTCAACCCTCAATAGGGACTCATTCGCCCTTAAAGGCGAATGCAACCTACTGTGAACTTCTAGAAATCTCTGAATCCGGGTTACAAATTCCAGGTCTGCTCTTCTCCTTTGCACCTTGAATTTCCTTTTTCCAAATCTAGATCTGTCGATAACCTGCAAAATAAATTTGGTATCTTGTTGGTGGATAGGGGTTTTCATCAGTCAAACCCCTTGTTGGTATTTAAACCGTTGATGATGAATGAAAATCTGAAACATGTAATAGTGTGTCTAAGACTAAGATCCAGTCCAGGTGGACATTTTAGGTGAAAATTGAGTGTCTTATTTTCTCGAGGAATCCAGCACCATGGGAAGAGCTGGCGTCCACTGATTCCAACGCAACTCGAACGGAGCAAAAAGGAGTCCGTTTGCACGAGTTATGGTCAGTCAAACCTTTGGTCAAACTGGGATCAGGGGCATCTAGAGGGCAAAAAAATGACGTCGTCAAAAATCAATGAAACTGGCGTCATCACGAAGAGCTTGTCACAAGCTTTCCAACGCAACTCGTTTCGTTGAAATTCGACATCGGACGCGAGAGTTATCAGCGGTCAAAGTGGCAGTTGACTTGGTGGACTTGAAGGTACATGTTGACATCAGCCGTCAGTCCGTACTGTACGGAATGCATATGGGCGAATCCGGATGAAACACAATCATTGTACGGACCCAATCAGGTGATGACACGTGTCATTCGTACGTCGACGTGGCAGTCTGCTCAGCATACGAACTATCCTCGTCAGCGTCGATGTGGCAGTCTCCATCAGCAGATGAGTCAGCTTGGACAGCGAATGGTAGAATGACACGTGGCAACCTCGTCAGCGTGCAGTTGGCAGACACGTCGGTCGTGAGTCAGCTACACGTCAGACACGTCAGCAAATGGTTCTCTGACACATGGCATGGAGTCAGATCCGAGTCAACATCAGAGTCAGCGCTGCCATCGGCCTCGTCAGCTGCGCAGGTGGCGTTCACGTCAGCGTACAAGTCACTGCATAGTCAGTCGACATGTCAGCTCTCCGTCAACAACACGTCAGCATCTTCGTCCACTAAGAGAGCGACACGTGGGTCTCTGTCAACAACACCGGCGGATATGAGGTTGTTTTATGGTTAAAATGGTTGGAAGGGATTCGATCCCTCCACCTCTCATTCGCCGCACCCACCTCCGACCAACTCGCCTAAACATTCGCGTCTAAGTATGGATGGCGATCGATTTGTTTTGTTGTTGTTTGATTTGAAATTTGTTTTTAAAAAAAAAACAAACGGTCGGGAGTGGAACCCGGAACTGCCGGGTTCCCAAAATACATGGTCACCAACGAGCCATCGAATGGCTTTCAATAAGTATAAAGCATCGGTTAGTTTTGTTATATGATTTAAAACCGAATGCCTCTAAAATAAAAACAACTTCTCCTAATTTAATAAAACAAAATAACAAATATCACCCCAAAAACCAAATAGCCGACAAGGCTTAACAAAATCCTATTAATTTGTAAGGTTATTATAACTTGGGGGATTTTTAAAGATTTTATTATGTAAAATGGGAGATTGTTATGAATTTGGAGAGATAAGGGGAATATTTTCAAATCAATTGGTTAGAGCCAAATTGAGCAAATTTTATGTATAAAAAGGGGCTTGAGGTGAGAGTAGAATCAAGTTTTTTTTCAGGTGATGAAGTCCTGATGCTGAAGTGACGGAAGAGGAGTCTTGTTGAAGAGTTTTCAAATCATTCTTGCATATCAGAGCATCGTTACGCTGCCGAATTGCTTGAAGAATGGTGGTGCTTTGTAATCGATTTTGGAGTTAATCGGATCGGTCTCTCTATTGGAGTGGACCCGGAGACGTAGTCACTTTCATGACGAACTCCGTTATCAAGCTTGCACTTATCTTCTTCTCTCTCTCATTTCCTTCTTTCTGTTAAATCACCTTGTTATTACTTCTTTTGTTATTTCCATAAGTTAATTTTATTTAATTAACTTGAAATAATCATTGTAAAAGCATTGTAAAAGTTAAGCATTTAAATATCGCAATCTAGTCTAGATCCTATACGCATCAATATTGAAAGTAAATTGCTAGAAAGAAATGAAGCAAATGTTGATCATCAACCAACAACTATGCTAAGATGAAATGAAGAACAAGAATGAAAATATGAGCAACAAACAAGAAATGACTCAATTTTCCTTGGTTGCAAGAATAGTCATAGAATGAATTTCTAGTGGCTGCAGGAACAGTCGATGCCATATTTCTAACTAAGTACTAAACAACAAGTAATACTGAACTAATGCTAAACTAAGAAGAAAGATTACTCACCAAGTGGGCCCCCTTGGATAAGTATCCTCTAAACTAACAAGAACTCAGATGCTCGAACTTAGAACTTTATTATATTCACTATAAATCATGCATACAAAGAGTAATATATCTGTATTGCTAAAACTAGAGAATGAGAGTACAATATCAAATTGTGCAACCTCCAAAGAAGGAGCATCAGATCATTATTTATACTACAACTAAATAAGGTAGTCAACTCAACAACTAGGAGGACACCATTTAGGGAAAATAGGGGAAAGTGGAGCTATGGCAGTTATGCATGCATGGAATCTAGTCAGACATGCAAGTCAAGTGTAGATCAAGCACAATAATAACACCCATGCATGCTCAATCATTAAGGTCCACTGCAAGGCAGTTGTGTTCAGTTGCATGAAAAATCTTTGCTGTTGGCTGCCTTTGACTTGGAGCGATTCCTCAGCAGGAGATTATGGTGCATGCCCAGTTGGCATTTTCTTCCTCAACTTGGCATATTAAATTTGCATCTCAAGGTTAGTATGCATAATAACTACACATCTATAACCGCTTGAAGGGACATTAATTAATCACATGAAAAAAAATATAGATAACCCACATATCATGCCAAATATCATTAAAGCTTGCAGAGATAGGATAATATCAAATGTCAATGGTTTGAGGGAAACATTATGCCAAAACCAGCAATTAAGCATTAAATTTTGTGACATCTATGAGCAAATAGACTATAGATTCTACCCAAAATTAGACCAAAAACTAGGGTCATCAACCCAAACAAGAGCATCATTAAGTAAGAAGGAAGAGTATATGCAAACCTCTCAATAGAGTGCATTATTTACACATTTGGGATCCCTACATTAAAAAAAATGAATCCATTAGATACAAAGATTCTTACCACATCATACTTGGACATGGAAAAACAAAAAAGGAAGTTTATGATTTTGAAATGGTTATGGGAAAAATTGGTAAAGCTTATGTAGAAAATCTCAAGTTCATCATTTATTTAGGAGGTTCAAGACATAATAACCTGATTGAGTAGGATAGCAAGATGTAAAGATGCTAGAAAATTCAAACCTTGGATGTTTGAGATTATAATGAAAATGATGGAAGGCCTTGTGTAGATGCATTGGGGAAATTTTATCAGTGACAAGTTTTATAAATAGATACTAACATTCTCAAACATCTAGTTGTTTACCATGTCTTCATATGTCATCTTTCTTTTTCCCTAAGGGAAAATATTCAAGATTGAACAGATTTAGTACCCTAAGTAGAGAACCAAGGAATAATTTGATTTATGTTCACTTGCCCCAAGTTACTATTCACTAGTATCAGGAGCATTGCCAGAGGATAAATAATGTGTTTTCTATGAAATTGTTGAGATTGATGGAAGGGGACAAGGCCAAGAGATTATCTATGGAAGCAAAGAGTGTTATTTGGTTTGTTGGGGGTTGGTATATTCAATTCCCAAATTTCACTTATATCAGGGTGGACAAATTTACATGATACCTCTCCATGCTACCCAAGTACCCAATAGAAAATCATCTCATACTATTTTTTCACAAGAACATAAGAAAGGATTTTTTAGAATCCCTATCACCATTGGGAATTATAAATGTATTGTAGTCAAAAGTGTTGATATGTGAGAGGATGAGTTGAAACTCTATGGGTTAGAGTTCTTTACACTCTGAAGGGAAAACTATGATTTGGTGGAGAGCCTAACCAAGCAAATAAGCAAGAAGTATACTCATGTTTATCATATGGAAGAATTTTGGCATAATTTTAATGATGATCATGATGTGAGGAAGAGGTAACACAAGAGGTTGACACTAAGAGCAAGAAAGATTCTTGAAATTCATGATGTTCCAAACTAATTGGATACTGATAATGGAGAGGTGTTGAATCCAATTTATGATTTAGATGAATTTTTTGATGAGAGCATCCTAGACCTAGTCTATACAAAGAAAGAGGTAGTAACCATTCAATGAAGTTCTAAGGAGGTATTGGAATATACTCAGTACTGGATTAATGGTTACATAAAAACATTAAAGGAAGCTGAGATAGAACACACATACCCACATAATTTTAAGAGAAAATAAAAGTTGGTGAATAAATTGGGATATGATGGGAGTGCTAAAAAAAAGAAAAGTTGTAGAAACAAGGGAAGCTGAGCAAGCTAGGGAGGAAGCTCTCGATCCTTCAAGCCATGAAATTTTAATGGCATCATAACCATCTAGCCTATGGAAAGAAACTATGGCCACTCTGACCAATGTAATGGAAAATACAAACAAAATTTTTTTGTCCATAACAAAGCCAAGAGCTTAGCCTTTGATCAGTGAGGATGTGGGAATGAGAACAAAGGTACATGCTAAGACAAGGTCTACATCATATAATGAAACTTATATATTTACCACCCTTATTCAATATGGTAGCAATGAGATAAGCCTTGGGAGGGACTCCTATAATTCAAGATAATGGTCTTGACCTAACTAAAGAAGAATTTAGGAAGCAACTTGAGAAATTGACTGCTAAGATGAAACAGTTTAAGAAAAAAATGATTCAAAAGGAGATCCAATAATGTAGCTAGTAGTGGAAGAAGTCCCTAATAGAGGTCCATACCATGAAAGTAGAGAAGAAGAAGATTTTATAATAGGATCACTCTCTCAAGAGGTGAGAAACACTGAAGAAACAAATGTAATCATATTGTTGATAAAGAAGATGTAATCAATGAGTATAATATTGAGGATTGAATTTTACAAGGAAGAGCTAAAAGATATTGTTGAGCAATCACATACTACCAAGAGAAATCCAAGATAAGAACAAAGGTATAGAGTCCTCATAGACCTTGGATGATGAACTAGGAAATGATGAGAATCCTAATGTTTTAGGACAAGAAGAAAATACCACTACAAGGGATGATGCTAAAAATATGGAAGGATAGGAAAATGTGGGTCTCAAAGAGAAAGAGATAGTGACAAATTGAGGTAATCCATAATCCATTCCAATGAGGAAAAACAATGTTAAAGTTCCTAAGGTTGTGATGGGAAATTTTGAAATTTTAAGAGAGGATGTTCCTAAACATGATGATCATTTGGAATGAGGTAATACTAAAGAGATAGGACATAATGAAGAAGCCCCTTATTGGCTAATCAAGAAATTTTCTTTTCCATTGCAAGTGGAATTGGGGCCTCTTCATTTCAAAAATTTAATGCAAAGAATAGAAACCCCTAAACCTAGATCCAAAGCAAAGACAAGACATGTTGTGAAAAGGAATGCAGATGGAGGAAGAAATCTCCAAATAGCTACTCCAGTAGGAGAAAAGTGCAAGCATGAAGTGATGGCTAGGTATTGTAGGGTGAAAAAAATTAATGTAGGACATTCACAATGGGGACAAGAGTTAGAAGAGATGAAGGTAAATTTAGAGACAACTATTACCTGAGTGAAGAAGAATAAACAAAATAAAATCTAGAATTAAAGGAACATATTAATTTCCTAAAGAATTTCATTAGGTCACTAGCCAAATCTGATCAAAGACGGACTAAATTGCTACAAAATCCAGTGCTAATGTCCAAGGAATAGGTAGACGCTATCACAATGCTTTGCCATTAAGTGAGTGTGTTTGAAGAATGGATGGAGTACCTTGTGAGGAAAGGTGAAGAATCAATAAGGGATGAAATTGGGAAGTGTAAGGAAGCATACTATTGGAACAAAAAGTATAGAAGACTTGAGGGAGAATGCCAATTTCACCAAGAATAGAATGATGTAGAAGGGCGAAGGCTAAAGGTTCTTCTTCAAATGAATGTCTGAGAGTTGATAAATGAGAAAATAGTCATGAAATAGGAAGTTTCAGTGCTTAAGAAATGGCCGTTACAATTGAGTGGGGAAAGTGACACATTATCATAGTGTGTATGTGGATTAGAAAAGGTCACTAAGGTATTAAGAAATTGATAGAAAAAGATGAGAGTTTCCTTGAAATGTTAGCTTGGAAAAGCTACGAATCCTTAGAATTTAGGATAGGATGACAAGGAAGTAAAAGCTTTCAATGAATGGATTGAAAAGGTGAATAAGGATCTTGTTAATTCATTAATTCAAGAGGTTATAGATGATATCATAAGGTGCAGGAATGTTGTGAGTAAATATGGGATAGAAGTAATGTGAAGAAATGAAAATATCATTCAACTATTAGAAGAATATTCTAGGCATAAATATACCTAGAAATTAATTCAAGGCATTCCAAAAGAACATATGTATCAAGTGTTGATTTCTTTCCAGGAGTATCAACAAAGAAGGGGTGAACATGAGTCTTCAAACCAAGAGTCCAATGAAGAAGAATAGGTAGATGGGTAGCAGAAGACTGAAATTTTTGTGCATGGATAAAGTTTTGAAATGAATTTTGTAGCTTTAATCCTATACTCAATGAAGGTAATTAATCCTAGATATTTTTGAAAAGTGCCAGTAGTTTTATTTTCTATGCAAAGTACTCACGACTCAGAGCCTGAATTTGGAGTTTGTTGTTGTAGAAAAGTTAAAATATTTTTGAATTCACCTAGAAAGTTCTAATGCCAACTATCACTTGCCACATGTTGCATTTTGATTTGTTTCCCTGATTCTCTTTGATATGATTAAGATAAAATTCTTTGGGACCTTGTTTCTATAAAAGGCCGTTAGTTGCTTTATTTTATTTTAAGTTCAAATTTTGTGAATGTCAAAGAATTAAAAAAATTTCAAGTTTTATTCTTTTTCCTATTTTTTGTTCCATTCTAGACTAAAAAATTGTATGTTTCATTAGAAGTTAACTAATATCAAAGCTAGGGTGGGGGCCCTAGCTCGGTTGGCTAAATATTTTCTATTGTAGGAGGTTGGTCACAAGGTCTAATCTCCCCCACCCTGTGGTACCGGAGGGCATGTCACACCAACATCACCGGTCACATAAAATCTTTACCAAGTGCACTACAATTTATAGGGGGTCATGCTACCCGATTCCTACAGTGTAAAAAAATAATAACAAAAATGTTTAAAAAAAAAAAACTACTATCAGAGCCAAATTCAAAGCTATTTCCTAAGATGAAATCTTATGTAGTTGATTTTTTGTTCCAATCAGACAAGATTGTGTGCTACATTTAAGGGTACATACTGACACTATTTAGTGACAAATAATCCCCCTTTCTCTAAACTCTTGCATCATTCTATGCCCAGTTGTGAAGCAATCTGGTGAAGTATAGAATGGTTTTATTTGGTTTAGTTATTTCTTGAGGCATGCATGGATAATACTTGGGAGAAATTTTACTTTTTAGTAATTTTTTTATGCTTTATTTTGGAGTAGATGCTTTATATTCCAAAAAATGTTCCAAAAATGATAAATACATGGAGTTTTATTATAAATATTTTGATTCCATGAAGTTGTTCAATGCTTAATGTAAAATATACTTGAATGTATGTAAGTAATTTTAGTTTCATGAAATATTATTGCAAATTCTTTGATTTCATGAAGTTAACGAGTAAAATTTTAATGATCAAAATTAGATTATGTTACTATCTTTTGGATACTAGCTAATTCTTAATGGTCTCATATACCCCTCATGTTTAATAGAAAAATCACAACAAACCATGAGTGGACCTGGTGCATCAAGACCTTACATAAATGAGCCTTGGGATCAAGCTGAGTTTTCCTTAGATTTAGGTTTCCCGGTGGAGTTTTTCAAGAAAAGTAGATTCCCATGGTACTTTGAGAATTTATTTGATTATTGGTGTACCTATGTACAACATCTACGCCAATAGAACATAGATTAATCTTGGTTAATTTGATCATGTTCTTTTATTATTTTTGAAGAAAAGTAGGGAGGAGAGGGAATATCAAGAGAAATATATGTTAACTAAGTAGCAAGAGGGTTATTTTTACTATTTCTAGTGTCATACATATGGAACATGATGTGAAAACATATACTAGGAGGAGCCACATGTACCATAATAGGAAAGAAGGGTGAATGAATGGTAATGGAAGTAATAGGGAGTGAAGGGAGGTAAGATGGAATACCTTGTATAATTATATACATATGAAAATGATAGGATGGAGGGAGAAGATTTTCTTCTTAGACAATTTTAGAAGGAGAAGTACTATTAATAAGAGGTTCAACCTTTGGAGTTTTAATTTTTTTGAAAAGGATTATATGTATGAATGCATGCATGCATGTATGTATGTATGTATGGATGTGTAGTATCAAATATTTTCACCCTTAACAATTTCACAAAATTTCTTGTCCCCCTTAATTTATTGGACCTAATTAAGCACCTAATTTCCTAAATTATGCATTTCAAGGCCTATTTTAATCATTTTTTTAGGGATCACAAGCATTGAACAAATGAAAGAAATTAATGTTTTTGCCTTAATGCATTGTGTCTTAGAAAATAGGGTCAGGACCCATATGCCCATGGGTGTATGGGTCCCTCTATTATATTGGGGACCAATTTTTAGTATGTTGGAGTGGCCATCTTAACATTCAAAATTCAAAATTCAAATGTCAACTTTCAAGATTTAATTTTTGGTAAATTAGCACAATCACATATAAATACCTAGTTATTGCATCATTTAAAATCTATATCGAAATCATTAGAAAAATTATGATAAATATCAAGTCAAGAGCAACATTTCATAGATTTATTGCAACAAATCAAGATCCAACATTGTGTCAAATTCTATGTACGTTCATGTTGTCATTTTTTTGTGAAGGCTAACACTTTTGTAGGTCTCTAAAGTATTCAAGTGTTCAAGAAAGCAAGATCCAAGTCCTTAAGGTGATGTGCATGACTTCAATCCTTCGAGGAAGTTATTGAATTGTGGTGAGTTGTAGAACTTTGTGATTTCATCATTCCTTCCTTTCGATTATCAATTTATCATTGGAATTGTCGTTATGGAAGTGGAAACACTTACACGAGGTTTGACTAAGAAAAGCCCCTAAAATGGTCCAATGTTTCCTTTATTTTTGAACATGTGTAGATTTTAGGTTGAATAAAGATTTAAGAGAGGTTGATCATTGTTGTACTCAAAGCCCTAAGTCTTGTCAAGCCATGGAAACTCACCTACAAAATTTCTTGATAGCGTTTTGAAAATTTTGTAGATGGAAATCAGAAGCTCATATCTATCGTCATAGGACCCCATAAAGAAGAGAAAGACACCCTATTAGAGACCCATATGCCTCTAGGAATCCAAATCTTCCTATTCAACTCAAAACTAACTTTTCAAGATAGGTGCATAGTCTCCTACACTTTCTAGATCCACCTACAAATTATTGTTTCAGTTTGTTATTTATCGAGATCTTGAATTTTATGTATTAGGGCATATAGTGTAATTACGTTAATCACTTCCAATCCATTTATAGTCCCCCAAAAGTAGATCCAAGTCTTATTGGCTCACCTTCATGGTTCATATTCAATCTACTCACATTGTTGATCTCCCTCTTTAATGAAATATAGGAAAAGGGTTTGGGTGAAATCACAATATTGTGTAACACTTTTTGGCCATGATGGAAATTTATATCAATATTTTTAACTAAATCTTCACCTTCTGAGACCTATAGTAGCTAAACCATTAAGAATTTAAAGATGATGCAAACTATTGATTAGTGGTAATCTGTGTAGATTCTAAATATAATTTTTTAATTTTTTTCTAAAATAAATCATAAATCTTTCAACATCTCCTTTAATAACTAGTTTTAAATAGTAAAAAACAATTTTTAGAAAGTAACATGTTTATGTTGTCAAACATAAATTTTTTCTAGAAAGGATAAAATTATAATTTTTAAAATATAGATTCTTAACATAAATATCTAGGGAAAGTATATTTTTTCATTATTTTCTATTACATATTTTTTTTAATTAATTTTTGAAGTCACTGCAACTATAATTTGGACATAGGTGTATGTCTTCAAACATAACTTGTGTATATATTGAAATCATTTTTTTGGTCAAACAAGGGAATCAATACCTAGGGAAAGGTATTTTTTGAAAGAATTTTACAATGGTTTACTATTTTTCCACCTCTGTAGAATGAAGAACTTGATGTTCAATGAAAAACCTATGTTCAATAAAAATTGAAAATTAAATACATGATAAACTAAAAACATATCAAAACTATACTTGTTGGAAAGATTGTTTTGAGGGTTATGATCTTGAAAAATATAATTTCTATATGACTTTATTTAATCCCTCAAAAGGTAAAGAAAAAGTGTTTGTTTCCAAAATTTTGATAGGTGTGAAGGAGACTCCATTGTGGGTATGATTTAATACTAGAGGGGCTCTATCCAAGGGGGTTTGATTTAATGGGGTCTTATCTAGCCCTATTTAAATAAAATCCTTTATATGGAACCTCTCAATGCTTAAATCATTATTTTTTTATGAAGGAGCATCTAGGGGTACTAGCAATCTTGCATCACCAAAAATATTGCTAATTTATTTTTTTTATTTTCAATAATGGCTAAGGTGTGTGGAAAATAAATATTTTAATTTGCAATAATGTGATTTTCCCTTGTGGTGATATGTAAATACAATTTTTGGAAGAAATATGTTGAGGTAAATGTTTCCAAGCCATTATTTCTTTTGGGTGTCTATTTCTTGGTGGGGACCACTTGAGTTGCATGAGCTTGCATGTTCAATTGCATGCCTTGCATTTTTTTCACAAGCTTTGCATGTTAGTGCATGTCCATATTTGGAGCCATCGGGGCCACTAGAGATCAATGAAGATTCAAGAATTGACAAAATTTAATTTTCCATGGTTTAGATTCCCATGTGAAGGACATGTGAGAATTGAGTAATTTTCTTATGGCTTTGGAAAACCATAGTGGTTTTCTCATTTTAAAATTTCTATATCATGATGCCTTGTCATTTGGAGAGATGGCTTTGTGAGTTTTTGTAGGTGATATGTGGAGATGCTATTGGATTGAAGAGAATATTTGAATACTCCATTGTTGTAGATTTCTATTTGCATAGAAGCCCATGTTTTAGGTAGCTAGTGAGCTAGTGAAGTTCATATGAAGGGATCTTGAGAGCTTTAGCTGAAAGAAGGTTGATAGAGACCAAGGAGACATTTTTTGTTGTAGGTTTGGAGTTGTGCTATAGGAGCAAGAAGATTGATTTTTCATGGTTTATTTGTAGTAGTGATTTATAGTGATGAATGTAGGTTGAAGGAGCTAGAATTGAGTGAATGAAGATATTGAGTGAAACCATTTTGTATATGCTTTTTGCTAACATATTTATGTCTCATATCATATTTGTAATGTTTTTCATTAGCCAATATGGCTGCGAAACAATGTATTTACATAAATTATTTCTTGTATTTGTAATTGAAGGAGATTTTGAATGAACAAAAATAAATACTTCTTGCAAATTTTTGTGTTGTTTCAAACCATTTCTAAGTTGAATTTTTAGATATTTGTGAGTATTTTGAATGAGGGTTGGTTTCATTTTCATCAGTGGTATTAGAGTGGGAGTTCTTGAGTGTGTAGGTAGAAGCACTGATGTGAGGTAATTTTCACCAGGACATGTGGTGGTGTGTATGATTTTCATGTATACATATTGTCAGATGTGACACAGTTTATACTAGAGAGGATGGGATGGGTCATGAGGAGGCCCATAAGAATTTTGTTTTGGGAAAAGTATTGGGAAGAAGTGGAAAATAGGAAGCATCATGAAGAGTTTGAAAATCTCCAAGCTGAAGTAAATACATTGGAAAAGAAGATTAAAGAGGAAGTGATAGTGTGGGATGAGAGATATTGGAAGAAGAACATTCTCATGAACGAGGACAGTGAAGAAAAGATAAAAAAATATTGCATCCATTTGGTAGGGGTTGAATGTAAGGATGTGCATGTGGGGGAAACCCACACAAATAAAGAAGAAAATGAGGTGTAAGTTGCAGTAATAACATGTGGATGGAGTGTAGTGTGTGAGGTGGATGAAGAAGGTTTGCAATCAAAACTTGTGAACATGGATGATCCTAGATTTGACAAGTGGATTGGTGAAGATGAACATAATTTATTGTTGAGATAAGAGATGTAAAAGCATGAAGAGAAGTTTGCAAAATTGTCACTGGGAGTGAGAAGATGGATGTTGTAGTGAAGAATGAGGAAAAATATGTTGGGGAAGTGAACAAGAATGAGGTAAATTTTAATTTTAAATTTATGTGTTGTGATTCTATACCTTCTTTGATGAAAGTAAAGAGGGTGTCAAGAAAGAAGAGAGTATGCAGATGGATGTAGAAATTTGTAGAGGATGTTGGAGGTGGTCAGTTTGTGGTGGGTTGAATCCCACAAGAGTAAAGGGGAGAATGTATGGTATTAGGGGGAGGAGGATGGTACATGGTGGATACAAATCCACGAAAGGAAAAAAGAATGGACTACAAAGTTGTTAGAGGAGGAGGTTGCTTGTTTCAACTAGGTGTTGGAAGAGGAGAAAGAAGACTTAATTTAGGTACGAAATTTAATGATGGAGCTTGCTAAGGATTGCTTGAAATTTGAAAGGGTGGTACTACCACTCAACTCCATTTTATGAATCCATATTCACAAATTTTTTATTACCTTGAATGTTTGATATAGGAGCATGTAGGGGTACTAGAAATCTTGCATCACCAAAAATATTGCTAATTTATTTTGGTTGTTTTCAATAAGGGCTAAGGTGTGTGGAAAATAAATATTTAAATTTTCAATAATTTGATTTTCCTTTGTGGTGATAAATATTATTTTTGGAAGAAATATGTTGAGCTAAATGTTTCCAAGGCATTTAAATGTTGAAATATTCCTTTTGGGTGTCCATTTCTTGGTGTGGACCACTTGGAGTACACGTGCTTGCATGCCATTGCATGTTTTTGCCACAAGCTTTGTATGTTACTAAATGTTTGTATTTGGAGTTGTTATGGTCATCGAATATCAATGAAGATGCAAGAATTGACCAAAGTTGATTGGCCATTTTTTAGGTGCCCATCCATGTGAACATTTGATTAATTTTATTATTTTTATGATTATTTCTCCAAATGGGGCATTGGTTTTCTAAGGAGGTGTTTTCTTATGGTTTTGGAAAACCATAGTGGTTTTCTCATTCTAAAACATCTATATTATGATGCCTTGTCATTTGGAGAGATGGCTTTGGGTTTTTTGGTAGGTGAGATGGGGAGATGCAGATTGAAGAGACAATTTAAAGACTACATTATTGCACATTTCTATTTACATAGAAGCCCATATATTAGGGAGCTAGTGAGCTTCACATTTTAGGAGATAGTGAGCTAGTGAAGTCCATATAAAGGGAGCTTGAGAGATTTATCTAAAATAAGGTTTAAAGAGGCCAAGAAGACATTTTTGTTGTAGGTCTGGAGGTGTTCTATAGTAGCAAGAATACTGATGATTTCATGGTTTATTTGCAGCAGTGATTTCTGATGATGAATGCAGGTTGAAGGAGCTAGAATCAAGTGAAAGAAGAGAGATTAAGTGAAACCATTTTGTATTTTGAATTTTCTATCATATTTCAGTCTCATATCATATTTGTAATGTTTTTCATCAACCCATATGGTTGCAAATCAATGTATTTTCAGAAATTATTTCTTGTAATGTAATTGAAGGAGATTTTGAATGAACAAAGAAGAATACTTCTTATAGATTTTTATGTTGTTTCAAACCATTTCTAAGTTGAATTTTTAGATTTTTGTGAGTATGTGAATGAGGGTTGGTTTCCTTTTCATCATTTTTCTAAAAATAAGTGATTTTAGGAAAGAAATAGGATGTCCCAAAAGTGAGACACACTATTGTGACAACACTAATTTCCCCCCTCTTTTTACATCCTAAGTTATTTGAATTTAGGACCCATGATCTCTTTCTCTTTGTTTCATTTTGGTGAACTTGACATCTTAACATCATAAAATTTCTAAAATTGGAAGTCTTTCAAACCATCGATCTAAGTTTTTCTTTACATTGTCTTGCATTTATCGTTTAGGCTTTTATATTTCTATCATAAAAAAATTATAAAATCCAAAAATATTACATTCATATTGCATCATAGCTTTCATTTGGGTGTGTTTCAATCATTTAGATTAGTTTTTCATCTAAAATTGTATTCATAATTTTTCACTTTTGGTCTACTCATTATCACACATTTGCATCTCATTTACATTGGAAATTTTGGAAAAGTAGTCATAGTAAAACCTATTTTTATATATAAATGATAATCTTAAATAGCAAAATGAGCATTCATTTTTTTAGTTTTCAATCCTCCTATCAAGGAATCATATGGCCCTAGGTAACTCTCTCCTTGTACAATGGAAAGAACAAACATATTCATAGTTGTTTGTCTCTATCTACTCAATTTGCATGTACTTGTAAATCTCTATCTTTGAATCCAAAATTGTATGTTTTAGGTATTTCACATATAGTTCATAAAGGTGCAAGAAGTTCATTGTTGTGTTTAAACATTGGATCAAAAATTATTATTTATAGGTCTTTTCATCTTAGAATTAGTTAATTATTGCATTTCAAACCTAAAATGTACATCAAATTTGTTTAATCATATTCAACATTGTTGTATACTTGCATTTTGAATCAAATTAGCATAAAATAAGAAAATTTTAGAATTTTTTTCATTGTTACAACTATTTGCAAGTAGAATTAGAAACCTTAAGCAATATAATACACAGTCAAATTTTGTAATTCTAGAACTCCTAAACGAGACTTAGTCACACTTGAGTTCCTTTGTCCTATTATTCTTGGCCAAACAAAAAAAAATTCCAAACATTTGTTGTTGTGTTGTCTATTTGTTTCTACTGCCCGATTTATGTTTATGAGTGTTTGTTGTGCTTCTTTAGTAGTTTAGTGTTCATCTTGGGTACATTTAGTGTTGTGAAACTTGCATGAGTTTCATATCCTAGTGTCCAATTGCCAATACTTTAGTGAGATGTAGTTCTAGACTTATGGCATCTCACATTGTTAATACATTTGATGTGGATCATGAGTTTTGTAACTCTTTCATGACAACTGTTGTCAATACTCAACCCATTTTAAACTATATCCCTAATGTTATAGTTGGAAGCTTGATTTTTTTGTGAGTTGTTTAGGTGTTGTCATTGATTTCAACCCCTTGTATGAAGAGATTTTTTGAATGTTGTTGGTGTTGATGATGTCAAACCCTACCATTGGAGTTGTTGGTATTGATGTCAACAAAATGTTGTTGGTGTTATCATTGATGTCTTACTTTACTATAGTAAAATTTGTGTTTGGAGAGATAGTTAGATGTGGTATAGTTGATGATAGGTGTTGCAGATGCTACAAATATGTTAGTAGTGTTGTTGATGCAGCCGGTTCACTTGGTTTCCAAGTGCTTTTGAGAAAATTTGAATAAAAAAAAAGTTCAATGTGATAGAGTGGTGTTTAGTGTTAGGTTCCACATTTTTTTTCATGGTTGAATATATGCTTATGTGATTTGAATATGATTTTTAGAGTTTTTTAGAGGTTCTATATCAAAAAATTTAGGTTCTAGATCATTTTTTCATGAAATTTGTGTTTGATAGTATATTTGTCTAGTGAAATAGGGTGTCTAGAAGAAATTAGATTGCTCCACATTTCTCTGTAGTGAAATTTCTTGGCTTGTGGATATAGGAACATGCTTATATTTTCTATATATACCTTCCCTTTAAGTTTCAATTGTTGTGGTGTTCTACAAGGTTGTTGTGGTGTTCTACAAGGTTGTTTGGTGAATTGGATATATTGCCAGTGTGTTTGGTTGCACAAACTAAAGGTGTTTTTATGTTTCAGGTTGTTGTAGTAGTAGTGTTGAATAATATGGTGTGGAATATTTTGAGATTTTTTTGATTTTTTTTGTATGGTCCATGAGATTTTTTTAGAACTGTAGAGGCATATTTGTGGTTGCTTGTTAGTGTTATTGTAGGTTTGGCTGACTTGGCATTCTAGTGCTAATTACAGAGGATGATTATTGTTTGTGGAAGTGTTGAGAAGTGTTTCAATGTAGATTTGGATCCTAGTTAAGTTATGGTGTGGTATTCCTTCACTTCCTTACTCCATGGAAGTGTTTTATGCTGACCTATTTTATGTTGCATGGTTGAGGTGTACACATTTCTTTAAGGCTAGCGTAATTGAGATTGTTTTTAGGTCACATATGGCATAAATACATGGTGATTTTTTATGTGGATTAAGAAGAGTGTGTGTGAGATGCAAAATATGTGATGGAAATTGAGTGTGGTGATTTGAGTGTGATATTTGATGCCTATGAATCTCAAATGTAGTGAGCAGAAGGTTTCTACATTTTAGTCTATTGGATGAGTTGTTTGTGCTTCAATGGAATTGTACCTTCAGCATAAGAGAGATGCACTATTATAAGTTCAAATTGGTAGTGATCTACCCCTTCTTCCATCTTCTTTCTTTTAGACAATGAGTCATTTGGTACTTATCCCTTCATTATTTTAGGTACTGAGCCCTCTAGCAATGAGCCTATTGTATTTTTTGTTTCTATTACTTTATATTGTGAGCTAATCCTCGCTATGATTTTTCCCTTCATATGTTTTCTACATAAATTTGGTGCTCTATTGTGCATGGTTATTTTATATGTTGTTATTTCACTTGTTTACTTTCATGTTAAATTTTATTAATGGTTTAAGGGCTAATGCAAATCTGAATGTTAATGAGGGTTTTTATTTTTTAATGTACAACTAATTCACCCCCCTCTCATTTTTCTTATGCATCTAAAAATTGGTATCAGAGCAAGGTTCCTTGGAAGAAGCCTAATTGCTTGAGATAAATTTGGATGGTGTATAGGAAGGAGGTTCCCTTGTTTGATATGATGAATTATGCATTTTCGAAAACCAAGATGGAAGGTTTCCTCATTTCCCTAGGGTTTGGAGTTTAGAAGTCAATTAAAGATTGATATACCATGCCCACTAATGGTCCAAAACTTGGTGATGAGATCAAGTTATATAAGAAAAATGGAAAAGTAAGAAATGCTCTTTTGAGTGGTCTTGCTGATTCAAAACTTGTGAAGGTTATGAGATAAAAATTTGGTAAAGAAATCTGGAAGAAGTTGGAAAGTATCTATGACGGAAATGATAAGGTCAGGCAAGCAAATATGTAGAATTTGAAGACTAAGTTTGAAACCCTAAGGATGTCAAAATATGAAGATATTTAAAGCTACATGTATAGAGTGGATGAAGTTGTGAATTCCATAAATAAACTTGGTGGAAAACTAGAAGATAGATGAGGTGGTAAAGAAGGTATTAATAACTCTTCCTAAATATTATAGTCCTAAAGTTTCTACTATTAAAGAAGTTCAAGATTTAGATCATTATTCTAGAGATTAGTTGTTTGGTTCTTTAACTACTTTTGAAATGAGATAGTTTGATCAAAATGATTCAAGAAAATAGAATTATTTTAAATCTAGAGAAATAGATAAGGATGATGGATCAGATTTGGATGATCTTGATGAAATTAAAGAAAATTTTGTATGAAGATTGAAAAAGGGCATTGGGAAATACGGAGGTAAGCTACCTTTCACATGTTTTAACTATGGAAAGATAAATCATTATGCTTCAATATTTCCAACCAAAGTTTCAAATGACAAATATAAGGATAATAAAGGTAAATCTATCAAGAGAAGTTATTTTGTTAAAGAGGATGCTAGCATACCTGATGATGAAAATGACAAATTCTTGTTCATGGCTTTGAATATGGAAATAATTTTGTTGACTCTGAAATATGCATGAAGTAAATTTCTCTAGAAATAGATAACATCAAAGGAACTATAGTGACTACTTTTCATTCTACAGAGGAGAAAAATAAATGGATAATTGACAACAGATGCTAAAATCATATGACTAGTGATAAGCGTAAGTTTGTTAAACTTGAGAAGTTTGAAGGTGGTCTTGTTAAGTTTGGTGATGATACATATTCTAAGATATGTGGAAAAGGTTCAATTAGTTTTGATGGCAAGTATAATACAAATGATGTTCTTTATGTCAAGAGTCTTAGACATAATCTTTTGAGTGTAGGAAAAATGTGTAGAAAGGGATATGATCTTATATTTTAGGATGGTGGTTGTGAAATTAGGAAAGTAAGATCCAAAACTTTGGTTGATGTGGGAACAAGGATAGATGAGAATGTTTATCATCTCAAAGGTTCTCATGGTAAGTTCTTTATGAATCAAATCAATGAAAGTTGGCTATAGGATAGAGGAATGTGTCACATCAATTTTTATATTCTAGTGAGGATCAACTCTACTCAAGTTGTGAGTGATATGCTAAGAATAAAAAAGCATGTCAATGCAATTTGCAAGGAATTTCAAGTTGGGAAGAAAATAAGAAAAAGGTTCAATATCAAAGAATATTCTACCATAGGACCTTTGGAGTTAATGCATATAGACCAATGTGGACCTATAAGAATAAGAAGCTTTCAATGTGAGAGGTGTTTCATGTTGTTAATTGATGATTACTCTAGAATGACGGGTAACTTTTCTCAAAGAAAAATCAGAAGCTCTAGATAAGTTTAAATCATTTAAAGCTATGGTTGAAATGAAATTGATATGAAAATCAATTTATTAAGGTTTGATAGAGGTGGAGAGTTTACCTTCAATGAGTTTAACAATTTTTGTGAAGATCATGGAATAAAGAGACATTTGTTAGCCCCTAAAACTCTTAAGTAGAATGGAGTGGTGGAGAGAAAGAATAGGATAGTTTAGGAAGCAACAAGGACAATGATGAAGGAAGAAAATCTACCAGATGTCTATTAAAGTGAAGCTATTCATACTATAGTATGCATACTCAATAGAGTACAAGAAAGAGTAAATAGTTCAAAGAATCCCTATGAACTATGGTATGGAAGAGCTCCTATTGTCAAATATTTTAGGGTATTTAAAAGAAGATGCTATATTAGGAGAGATGAAGAAATCTTGGGAAAGTTTGATGCAAGGTTAGATGAAAGAATCTTCCTTGGATATTCTATAAGAATCAAGTCTTATTGATGCTACAACAAGAGGCTAAAAAGGATAGTTGAATTTGAAAGATTCAAATTAGATGAAGAACCACATAAAATCTTAGTACTAATAGAAGGATATGAATATGATGAGTCTTCCTACAGAGAACAAGGAAAAAAAAAGGAGATATAGGTTGAAGAGGAAGAAGCTTCGTAAAGAATTCCTAAGACTCTTAAGTATGTGTAGAAGAATAATTTTGAAGATCGAACCAATAGTGATAAGAGTAGAGGTGTGTTGACAAGAAGAAAAGATGTTATGACAAAAGAACAGGTAAATATGTGTATACTTTCTAAAGTAGAACCTAAGACAATGATTGAGGCATGTAAAGATGAGAATTATACCAAAGCTATGGAAGAAGAATTGATACAAATTGAGAAAAATAAAACTTGGAATTAGTCCCAAGACTAGAAAACAATAATGCAATAGGGACTAAATCAATATTCTAGAACAAGCTAAATGAGAATGGATTTGTTAGAAATGAAGCTAGACTTCTTTGTAAGGGCTACTCACAAGTGGAAGGAATATATTTTGAGGATACATTTTCTCTATTGGAAAGAATGGAGGCTATTAGAATGTTTTTGTCATGTGTAGCACATAAGGACTTAAAAGTTAATTAGAAGGATGTGAAGTTTGCATTCTTGAATGATGAGTTGGAAGAATAGGTATACATTAAACAACTAGAAGGCTTTCAATTATTAGATGATCCTAATATTATTTTTAGATTGAAGAAGGTGTTGTATGGACTCAAGATGATCCTAATATTATTTGTAGATTGAAGAAGGTATTGTATGGACTCAAGAAATCTCCTAGAGGTTGGTATGCAAAAGGATTCAATAAAGGTACCACAGATAGAAATCTTTACTTTAACATTGAAAAGGATCAAATATTGACTATGGTTGTGTATGTTGATGATATAACCTTTGGAGGAAATGAGGTAATGTGCAAGAAGTTTGCAAAAGATATTCAGAATGAATTTGAGATGTCAATGTTTGGGGAGATAAATTTATTCCTTGGGCTACAAATAAATCAGATAGAAAAAGGAATATTCATTTCACAGTCAAAATTATGTCAAGGAAATGTTGAAGAAGTTTGGAGTGGAAGGCTCTAAATCAGTATTCACTCCTATAGTTATTGGTTGTAAGTTGAGAAAGAAAGATGAATCTCCTAAGATTGATTAGACCAAATATAGATCAATGATTGATGAACTTCTATATCTAATTGTTACTAGACCAAATATCATGCATGTAGTTTATCTTGTGGCTAGATTTCAAGAAGATCCTATAGAATCACATGTGGTAGCAGTAAAAAAGATATTAAAATATTTGCAAGGAACTTTGTACTATGATCTATGGTATACAAAGGATAATAATTTCTCTTTAAGTGTCTATATTGATGCTAATTGGGTAGGTTGTGTGGATGATAGAATAACTACAAGTGGAGGTACTTTCTTTCTTGGAAGTGGGTTGGTTTCTTGGCTAAGTGAAAAGAAGGATTTGGTATCTTTATCTACTACAAAGGAAGAGTACATTACAGTAGCATCTTGTTGCACACAAGTGTTGTGGATGAATTAGAAATTGAAGGATATTAGAATATCATATAATGAACCTATTCCTATCTTGTGTGGCAATACAAGTTCTATCAATATATCAAAGAATCTAGTAATGCATTCAAGGACAAAGCATATATCAGTCTGATATCACTTTCTAAGAGAGAAGGTTGTATAAAATGCGGTGAAGCTGGAGTATGTGCCTACAAAGAATCAAGTTGTAGATATTTTCACAAACCCTCTTCCTAAAGATACTTTTGAGTATATTTGATAGAAGTTAGTGGTTATTGACCCTCCTTCTTTCAACTAGATACCTAAGGTTGTGCATCAGTTTGATGGATAAATTCAAGATTTAATATTTTGTTTTAGACTAATGAAGGTTACATCTCAAGGGGGGTAGGTAGTAATATTTTTGGTTGGTGAAGTCAGATGGAGCATATTTTGTGCCCCTAAGGGGGAGAGTGCAGAAATGAAAGTGCAATGAAATGCAATACAGTTGCTTGCCAGTGTTGCAAGTGGTGTCAAAGTGGTGTATGTAGATATCAAAATGGAAAAAATAAATAAAAATCCTATGTAGATGATGTGTGAAAAGTATAGGTGTTTCCCTTTCAGATTTTTTCAAAGGGGGGAGAGAAAAAGAGTTCAATACAAGAAAGAGAGTTGGGTGATTCTATGGCCCTTTTCCATTGATGTCAAAGGGGAGAGAGAATTTGAAAACATAGAGAGAGTTAGTGCAAAAAAGAATATGTTTTGAAGACCATAGGGGGAGAGTGTTTATGAGCAAGATAATTAGAATATGTAGAATGAGAGATTCCTTAGTGGTGCAGGAGAACCTAGATCTTGTAATGCCTTAAAAAGGCTAGATTGTGAAATTTGTGTGCCTAAGTTCAAAATAATGTGTCAATTCTTTGTAAAGGCTAATTTGAATGTAGTTAAGTCATCAAATAAGTCACTAGGTGGTCACATTTTCAAAATATTGTCAAAAAGGTGGGGAGAGTTGTTAAAATGTAATTATGTGAAAAAAAGTGCATAAATCAGGCATAAGAGGTGGTTTGAACCGATGGGAAGTTGGAAAAAATAGTTGTTATGAGGGAAAAATTTATAAAAGACATGTATAGGCGTGGAAGAGGAAAATCATGGTATCCTTGTAACAAAATTTTGAATAAAACCCCTATTTTCCTGAACTTGCAGCATTCTTCCATAGTTTCTATCTTTATATTGATAGTTTAGGAATAAAAAGAGTTAACTTCCTATGTGATTTCATTCAGGAAGGAGTTAGTTTTCATCTCAAGAGTTTGAGAGGATAGTTTTTGAGAAACAAAAGAAGAAAAGGCAATTTTCTTGTACCTGGGCAGTGAACTCCTCATTGTGTTTTGAGAGTCTAACAAGAAGCAATTTCCATTCCACCAATGTAGTATTAGATGGTCAGTTGAATGGATTGATTTTGATGTATTTTCAATGTTAGTTAAGTGTGTGTGTGTGCAAGGGAATCAAGGATATGAAACCATGTTGTTGTTTCAAGGAAATTTCTGAGTTTTCCACTTGAAAAATGGAGGTTCCAAGAAGGGTTTTGAAGAAATAATGTGCGCATGGACTAGGAAATGGATTCAAATACTTTAGCAAACATATTGTGACTTGTTTCAACTGATGGCCAAAATGCATGAAGTTTGTAAGTGTGATATTCATGAAACCCTCTCTTTTTGGTGTACTTCACCCTATAAACAAGGGTTTGGTAAAACAGTGTTTTTTTTAAGTTCCTCCACTCTGAAAAATAATGAGATCTTGAGTTTTATGACATGCTTAAAGACTATTTGAGGTTTTTTGACAAATTGGAGTTGGAAAAAAGGTGGATGCTTTGTAAAATAGGCCTATTCTAGTAGCCTTTTAAGGCACACAGTTTGAGAATTTGAAGATTTATTTGAGACAATCATTGTAAGATTTTGTTTTGTTGATATGGACATTAAGTGGTCTCTGAATATGGTTTGATTCTTGGGATTTGCATTAGATTTGTGAGTTTTACCTGCTTTAGGACATGGAGTCCTATTTAGAAAATAATGCCTTGATTTCATAGAAATGGGAAATTTGATGTACAATGAAAATAAGTGATCATAAATGCTTGAATCTTGTTTATGGGAGGAATTTACAGTTGTACCTATGCTTGGTTAAGGTATGCAAGGTAGATTTTGACAGTATGGTGTTTGGACTTGTGTGTTCTAATGGTGTTTGTATGCAGATATGCTAGGATAGTATTTTGTAAGGATGCTATGGAAAAATTTATAATGTTTTATAGTGCTTTAAAGATTTGGTAATAGGTTAAGGTGAGATTGAGGGAATGGTGGTCTTTTACCTTATGATGTAAGTTGTCAAGAATGGTGAATTTGGTGAGTTGTGAGTTTGTAAATCTATAAATGAACTATTGTAATCAATCATGATAAATGCAGTGGTTTGATGGTTTGATAAGGGAGAAAGTTTAATTGTTCTTTTTCCTTGAAGAATGAATATAGTGGTGATTGCTTGATGTACTATGTGGTTTTGAGTTTGAGAACTTGGAGAATGTTGTAAAGATAGTGAAATGAGTTTGATTTTGATGAAAGTTAAATGAAATGTTGGAGTTTATATATTTGATCTTCTCCTAATTTTGTTTGGGATTAAAATCCCTTGAAGAATGAGTGTTTGGTTATGATGCTCTACATCACTTAGTCAGGGGGGAGTACTGTGTATTCTATATTTGTTGTTTGTTTCTTTTGTTATTGATGGTTTTTTAGAAAGTTGGTGTTTCCATCAATGACAACGAGGGAGATTGTTGGAAGCTTGAGTTGTTTGTGAGTTTTTTTGGCATTTCAAATGAATTCAACCCCTTGTATGAATATATTTTTGAAATGTTTTTGGTGTTGAAGATGTCAACCCCTATCATTGGAGTTGTTATAAGCTTTGAGTTTTTGGTATTGATGTCAACACAATATTGTTGTTTTTGTCATTGATGTCTTACTTCAGTATAGTTATAGAAGTTGTGTTTGGAGAGATAGTCAGATGTGATATAGTTAATGAGAGGTATTGTAGATGTTAAAAGTGTATTACAAATATGTTAGTAGTGTTGTTGATGTAATTGGTTCACTTGATGTCTAAGTGATTTTGAGAAAAAATTAATAAAAGAAGATTTCAACATGACAAAGTGGTGTTTAGTGTTATGCTTTACATTTATTCATAGTTAAATATATGCCTACATGTGTTGGATATGATTATTAGAGGTGTTCAAATTTTCTATATCTATATTTTTAGGTTTTCGATCATTCTACAATGAAAGTATGTTTGTCTAGTGAAACAAGGTGTCTAGGAGAAATGAGCTTTCTCTGCATTTCACCACAATGAAGGCTCTTGGCTTGTGGATTTGGGAATGTGAATATATTGTTTTTATCTACATTCCCTTTAAGTTTTAGGTGTTTTGGTATTTTTCTAGGTTGTTTGGTGAATTGGATGTATGTGATAGTGTTTTTGGTTGCATAGAATAAAGGTGTTCTTAAGTTTCAGGTGGTTGCAGTAGTAGTGGAAAATATTATGATGTTGTGGAATATTCTGAGATGTTTTGGATTGTTGGTGTATGGTCTGTGATATGTTTCTAGACCTAGGGAGGTGTGTTTGTAGTTTCTTTTTAGTGTTAGTGTAGGTTTAGCCAACCTAGAATGATAGTGCTAATTGTGTAGGATGATTGTTGTTTGTGGAAGTGTTGAGATGCATGTTGATGTATATTTGGGTCCTATTTAATTTGTTTCATGGTTTTCCTTCACTTCTTTACACCATGGAAGTGTTTGTTGCTGACCTATTTGATGTTGCACAGTTGAGGTGCATATGTTTCCTTAAGGATAAGCTAATTGAGATTGTTTTTAGGTCACAAATGGTATAAATATAAGGTGTGTTGTTGTGTGGATTAAGTAGAGTGTGTTTGAGATGTAAAATATGTGAAAGTGATCAAAGTGTCATGATTTGAGTGTGAGCTTTAATTCCTATGACTCTCATACGTAGTGATTAGAAGGTGTTTATATTCTAGTCTATTGGATGAGCTGGTTGTGCTTCAGTGGAGCTATACGTTTGGCACAAGAGAGATACATTTTAAGTAGTTTAAATTTGTAGTGAGCCACCCCTTCTTCTATCTTCTTTCTTTTCGATAGTGATCCTTTCTTTCTTTTTGGTAGTGAGCCTATTGTATTCGATGTTGCTATTACTTTATATTGTGAGATAATCCTCACCATTGTTTTTCCCTTCTTTGGTTTTCCATGTAAATTTGGTATTCTATTGTGCATGGTGTTTTGATGTGTTGTTTCACTTATTTACTTTCATGTTAAATATGATTAAGGTTTTAAGGGCTAATACAGATCTAAATATTAATGAGGGTTTTGATGTTTTAATGTACAACTGATTCACCCCCCCTCTCATTTGTCTTGTGCATCTAATAGCTACCATACTAATGATAACCTTAGAAACACCTATCTTTATAGGTATTGATATTATGGTTTCCCATGTTCCCAAAGAAAAACTCAAATAATTGGATAAATATTTAGAAAAATTGCAAGACTATGTGAGTACTAAATATATAACAAGCACAATAGTCCCTATAATAGATAACATAAGGAAATTAGTTGATGATGCTCAAGAATTAGAGGTTTTACATAGTCTAGCCCATATAATTGATTATCATGTTCCTATAATGGCTAATTGCATTCAATATCTGGGATACACTCAAATTCAAGGAGGGAATCAAGTCTCCCTCCCTACAAATATAACCTCTATTCCTACATGGAAAAATACAAATGTTACCACAATGATACAAAAAGTAACAGTATAGCTCCAACCTTGGGTATTTTTATTGGGAATCCTTATAGTTTTTTTAATTCAAACATCATACCACCACATCCATCACCTTTCACAAACTTGTAACATAGTATTCCACCATACACACACACACTTCCCCCATATTCACATCATTCCCAAAACATGTCAACCAATGATTTCACCATCAACCAAATTTTGCAAAATGTAACTTCAACAAAAAATATCAACATTGAACCAAAACTAAAATAGAAAACCATCACAATATGACAAAAGGAGGCCATTACCACTTCAAATATTGAAAGAAAAAAATCCAAAAAACATAGAGATGCCCCAATTTAAAAAGTACAATGGTAAGGGAGACCTTAGCAATCATATATCAACATATATAGCCTTGTGTAGTGACTTCATCTTTGAGGATAAGATCTTGGCTAAACTCTTTCCTAGCTAATTGAAAGAAATGGACTTGGAATGGTTTTGTTCATTTCCAAATAATTCAATACACTCATTTAATGAGCTTTTTGATGGTTTCCTCAATCGTTTCCAAGTAAATAATGGTCCTAAGATTAACATAGCTGGTTTAATCTAATGCAAACAAAAGAGAGGTGAAAAGGTTACAAATTTCATAAGCCACTATTAGTTTCTTCATTCACATATCAATCTTACTCCTCTTGATGCATATTTCCAAAGGGTGTTCATTAAAAACTTATAATCAAACATAAGGGACAAAATCTTATTAATAAAATTTTCATCCATCATACATTTGTGTATGGCTCTTTGTGACTATCAAAATTTGATTAGTCGGTATGAAGAGACATATTCATCGGCTCAAATTGAAAAGTCTAAATCCACACCTCAAAACATCTATCACCATTCAAGAACCAAAACAAGAACTTTATCAAGATAAATACTTCTCAAAACAACCAACCATGTTGAACCTCAAGTTGTTTCCATAAGTCCAACGCCATACCAATTTAGATCAAAATATAGAAAATTTACCCCATTACCCAACTTCCTCCATTCGATCATGTTGCAACTTTTGAGTAAGAACTTAATCCAATTGCCTCTTGTTAGACCTATTGAAACAACCAAGCCTTTACCTCAAAGTTTCAATCCAAATTCCTTTTGTCAATATCATCACACAAATGGACATGATACAAAGTGATGCATGCATCTTAAACATCAAGTTCAAGACCTCATTGATTCTAATTGCATCTAGTTGGGTGGTGTTAATGACAAGGGAATAAGTTTGTTGCCTCACCTAACCAAAACTTGCATAATTTTACCAAACCAATGCTTAATCATTCATCCAACTTTGTGCAAGATTGTGATGTTAAGAATTATGAGATGAATATTGATAAGATTGATAACATGAATGATGATAATAATAAAGATAAGAGTGATAATGAGAATGGTATCCAAGATATGGTTACTCTCATATATTTTGAACCTCATAAGAGCCAAACCATTGTGTTACTTGATATTGCTTTCACCAATAATGGCACATTTATACATGTACTTGATGGTCCTCTCTATATTGTGGGCTATATTGATGAAAAACTTGTACAAGGAATACACATTGATCCCACATGTGTAGAGAATGTGATCACTGGGAAATTTTTGTTTGTGCAATAACTCTATCAAGATTCTTATGAATAATAGAAAGAATGGATAAAAACTCATGATTATTTTTCTCACCCTATGATAGGTTCAATCACTCTTCCTCTAAAATTTGTATCAAAACAATTAGATGTCTCATTCTCTATCATTCCAACATTGGATCAATCTATGTGAAGCTAGGCTACCCATGGTTACACACCATGAAGGTCATCCTATCCATTATTCACAAGTGCATAAAGTTCCCCTTTGAAAATGATATATTTACAATGCATAATAGTGGGTTTAATCCTTTGTCCTCTTGTGGAAACTTTTCGTTGGATTTATTTTTCCCTCAACACATGGAAGTTATAAATCCTCATGAAGATTTTTTCCAAACATACCAAAAGTTTAAGGTAAAGATAATAATAGAGTTATCTCTTACCAATATGCCTAAATATGATAAGACCTTAGTTGTTCCTCCTTCTTTGCATGTTATGGATGAGCCTATACCCCAAGCCAAGGTTCTTCCAAGTAACCAAGGTAAATATGTTGTAGTTCATCCACTCATCTCTTATAAAAGACCAAGAGATAATAAGTCAATTCCTTTTGTGCCTCCAAAGATAAAACAAGTGTATAAACCTAAGGAGATAGTGGTTCCCTGACCCCCGATGGTTCCTTCAATTACTCCCTTAAAGGAAGAAAAAATACCAATGCTTGAGAAACTTTCTCTTACCTTGTCACAACTTGAAAATTGTGCAAGAAGAAATCGAAATGTTAAAGAGTAGAGGCATAGACGTGATATTTCTTGCCAATTTTGGATGAAGAGAAAAAAATAGTGCATGCTAATCCAACACCTTTGGAAACAACTAATGAATAATTACAACTCTCACCAAAACAAGACATGGAACCAAAATAAGAAATGAAACAATAAAATTCAAATGTTTTTTTTATGAAACCTCCCATTGTCATTAATTTGTATGTTGAAGATCAAATTGCTAAAATTTATGAGGAGGTGCATAATGAGCTTAATATTTTAATTTCAAAGAAAATGAATTTAGATGGAGGAAACTATGATGATCCTCATGATGAGAGTGGCCCACCATGTGTTGCACTTGGAGATGGTCCTAGTATGACACCTTTTGTAGTCACTTTAGCTAGTTTCCCACCTTCTATAAATGATGAGAAAGATTGGGATGCAGACTACCTTCTTTAGGTTGGCTCACATGTGTGGTACTCATTTATGTTTGTTTCATGAGTTCTTTGTATTTTCTTAAATGTGATGTGATCTTGTACATTGTACTGCTTGGCACATCTTATTATTTGTGATTTTTCTTTGGATGACTCTTGTTGCTATATTGACAAGAGGATATAAAGGAAACAAACCGTTTGTGGCATTATTATATTTGATTCTTCATTCCTCTATATTTCATCAACTTTATAATTTCCCTTTGTCTTATGTTTTCCTTTTGGTGATGATGCAAGGCGTTGATACATTTGGGTCTCTTTCATGTTGGCCTAAAAAAATTCTTTGTATTCTCTCTTTATGTGTCATTCCTCCATTATTTTCATTGTTACATGAGTATTTGGGGAATGAAGTCAGTTCCTAGCTCTATTATATCACTGAAGCAAAGATGTATACTAACCCCAAATCCGTGGATCCTTCCAATGTTAATTTCTATTTTTGGAGGCAACCCCTTATCATGATGTAGCTTTATTGGAAAACATATAATTGGCATAGGAATTACCAAATAATCTCTTGTGATATTTCGGTACATGGCATCTATCAATTTTCTATTTTAAAGTAATTGCTCACAACATGGTGTTTTGTAATTTCTTTAAAATGGGGCCATACATTGGCTACATAGGAACATGAACTAGATACGTAGATCAATTAGATGAAAAATCAAGGAAGAATTAGCACCAATAGTAGAAACCCCCCAAAATGCTAAAAAGGGAGAGCTAAGAGAGGAATGCTAAAACTGTGTGAAACCAAGAAGTGTATGTAGGAGAAACAACCTGCAAATTAAATGGTGTGCAAAGTAAGGAACACACACATGTAGGTCTCTTTAAAGTGGGGACATACATTGGCATTATTTTTCTTCACTTTATTCACAAGAGTTGCACTTAGTGGTTTGTTTACAGTGGCATTATTTTTCTTCACTTTGTTCATAGGTGTTGAACTCAATGATACATTGACATTGGTATTTTTTTGCTTCACTTCATTCATAGGCATTGAACTTGGTGTTGTGTTGGCATAAAATTTTGATCATTTTGTAGCACCTTATCAGAGTCATTAGGCAGTATAACTCTTGGTATGTTTGTATGGGTATATACCTAGTGAAAAAAGGTCCTCACTAGACCATTTGTGTTTCCCCTTTTGCTACCTTGTCTTGCGGGCTCACCTAGTGAAAAGCGGTCCTCACTAGCTCATGTGCCTTCCTATTTTTCATTCACTTAGAAAATATCAGACTTTTCTATGGTGTGAGTCATAAAATTTTTTGGCATGGGTTCTAATATAACACAACTTGATCGTCCATACCCCCCTTTTTCCATTTTATTTTGATATTGTATGTTTGTATATGTTGTCTTGTTGCATTTCCTACATATGTATGTTCCTTTGTGCTTATGTTGGTTTTCCATGGGATCTTGGATCTTAGAGGCTTGATCACCTCCCTTGATCCTTTTCATCCTATCTTTTAAACATTTTGATAATTAGACCACTCATATATTTTTCTACTTTAGTGTGAGTTTAAGTGTAAGTTCATGCTCTCACTAAAGTGGGGGCTAAATTTAGTGTCAAAAATTGTCACTCTTAACAATTTCACTATGTTTTGTTCCCCTTAATTTATTGGACCTAATTAAGCACCCAATTTCCTAAATTATGCATTCCAAGGCCTATTTTTATTACTCTTTTAGGGATTGGATGCATTGAAAAAATGCAAGAAATTAAGTTTTTGCCCTCAATGCATTATGTTCTAGGAAATAGGGCTAGGATCCATACACCCATGGGTGTATGGGTCCCCATATTCTAGAAGGGACCAATTTCTAGTATGTTGGAGTGGTCTTCTTAATATTCAAAATTAAAATGTCAAATGCTAGCTTTCAAGATTTAATTTTTCAGGAAATTAACACAATTACATATAAATACCTAGTTATTGCATCACTTCAAATCTATCTAGAAAATAATTGATAAACTTATGATCAAGAGAAATTCAAGAGAAGTATTTTAGAGATTTATTGTAGCAAATCAAGATCCAACATCATGTAAAATTCTATGTGTGTTCATGTTGTCATTGTTTTGTGAAGGCTAACACTTTTGTAGGTCTAGCATTCAAGTGTTAAAGCAAGAAAGATCCAAGTCCTTAAAGTGATGTGCATGACTTTAGTACTTCAAGGAAGCTATTGAAGGGTGGTGAGTTGTAGCACTTTGTGATTTCATCATTCCTTCTTTTCAATTATCCATTTATCATTAAAATTTCCATTATGGAAGTAGAAACACTTACACGGGGTTTGACTGAGGCAATCCAAAAAAATGGCCCAATGTTTCCTCTCTTTGTGAATGTGTAGATTTCAAGTTGAGGAAATATTAAATACAAGTTGTTCATTGTTTCAGTAAAACCCTTAAGTCAGATTGTCAAGCCATAAAAAAATTCCTATAGAATTGCATGAAAGCATTCTAACAAGTTTGTTGATGGAAATTAGAAGCTTAGATATTTCATTATAGGACTGCAAAAGAAAAGTTGGATACCCTATCAAAGACCCATATGCCTATAGGCTTCCTATTCCTCCTATTCAACTCAAAACCAACTTTTCAGGACAAGTACATAATCTCGTACACTTTCTAGATCCACCTGCAAACTATTGTTTCATTTCATTATTTGTTGAGATCTTGCATTTTATGTATTAGGGCATATATTCTTATTTGGTTAAACATTTCCAATCCATTTCTAGCCCCCCAAGAGAAGGATATTTGGGTCTGATTGGCTCACCTTTTTTATCTCCCTCTTTAATGAAATATATGAAAAGGGCTTCACCCTCTTTTTCAGTCCTAGGTTCTTTTTATTTAGGACCTATGATCCCTTTTTCTATGTTTTAGTATGTATGTATGTATGTATGTATGTATGTATGCATGTATATGTATTCTTTTTATGTATGGATAAATGCATATATTTGTATATGTGTATTTTTTTCATTTTTAGATTATTGCTAGGAGGTAGCTCGCTTTGATTATAATATATAAGAGATAAAAAATATTCAAACTAATGAGATAAGTGTTTTACATTACATGCATAATTTTCTATTATTATTATGAATGGTGAAAAATATCTCATCTTTAAACTCTATGAGACATTCCACTTGCTAAGATGGGAGAAAATAAGGTTCAAAAGATATACATTTCCTAAATTCATTTAGTTTATTCATCATTAGGTTACTTTTGAATAATAGGAAACATTCCTTTAGAGTTGAAATCTCATTTGATATTTCTTTATCGAAGATATCTTCCACTTCACCAACAACCCAACTATATGTTTATACTCAAAAATTACAAATTAAATTTTGCAAAATGAATTATGATTTTTTATTTTTGGAAACCAAATTTCCATACATCTTCCTATTGATAATATCAAGAATGGTCTCAAACTTCTTAACCCTGACAATAGAAATGTTGAAATTCACTACTTGAGGTTCACTACTATATTAAATCATATGTTTATTTTTCTAGTAGTTCTTTATCAATACAACCACATTTTCTTCTATATATGATTAATCATTGGGCCATATTTTTATAGGAAACCAATAATCTCACCATTATAAGGTAACTTTTTCATATAGTATGATGATATTGCATGTCTACAAGGATCAAAATTGATATTCTTAGAAATTAAAATACAATTAGAATGGATTGAGTTATAAATGTAACATAATATCCACTCAACTTGAATTATACATTCCTTTTGATTTATTAATTACTTGGAGGTCACACCTATCCAATAAAAAATTCTCATCAGTCTCCTCCATGACTTAGTTTGGTAAAAAATCTATACTTATTGGTCTCTCTAAATATATACCTTTTTTTGAATATAGGAAATTATTGAAAACACTTAGAGATAGAGAGGGGGTTGAATCATTATTTTCAAAACATAGACCCTTCAGTAAACTCTAACTTCTTTACCAAATCATAAACCCTCAAACAAATCAACAACAAAGAAAGATATAGAAATTTAGTTCCTTAACAAGGTCAACAACCCTTAGCAATTAAAGATACAAGAATTAAACCCTTATGTAGATAAGAAGAAATGAAAAATGAAACAAGGAACACAAATCCATAAGATAACACCAGATTTTCATGGAAAACCTAATGAGGGAAAAACCAATGTGAGAGTTAACTCACAATATATGAAGCTCACCACTTATAAACATTACAACAAGGCTCACTTCCAAAAGACTTGCAAACTAAGGCACACAACCTTATGAAAATATACAAAGGAATTGTAGACTAAAGCATACAAATCCAAGGCAACATACAAGGACCTGATGAGATTCACTATCTTAGAGTAGGATACATGAAGATTTAGAATTTACTACATATGTCAACAATACACTCTACCAACTGAGGCATTAAAGAACATATGATATATCTTCCAAACACTTTCACACTACTTTTACCACACTCTTACACCTTGAAACTAATTTTATATTTCATTTATATGTATTGCAAGATCATCAACTAGGTCTACCAAGAAGAAGATAAACAATAATATCAACAATTCAACCACAAAAACATAGTGTCATCTTATCCAGGAGATAGAGAGGACCGAAAATAACCTTATTGCATCTTTCAATGTGATTCTAAATAACTCACACAATATCACACATCAACTCAATTCAATAACAAGGAAATGTGTAGATGTAGCATGTAGCACATAATCAGTCATCCCAAAAACATACTTTCAATTTAATTTACGCAATGTATTCCTCAACAAGATAGGTTAGGACCCAAATACATCTTAGCAAAACTTCATATGTTGGAAAAAACTCTCAAGAACATAGCATAAGAAATATATCAACCCCTATTATTCAGACATCCAAAAATAACCTAGACAACCAACTCAAAACATAATGCAACACCAAATAGATCAACCACTTATGTGTAGACCACAAAGATATGTTCCTTGAATATCAAAAAATACTTCCAGATACTTATTTTATAATGTTGTGTCACTAACAACATGTAGTACATAACCAGTCAGCCCAAAAACATACTTTCAATTTAATTTACTCAGTGCGGTCCTCAACATGATAGGTTAGGACCCAAATAAATCTTGAAAAAAATGTATATGTTGGAACAAACCCTCAAGAACATATCACAAGAAATATAACAACCCTTGTTGGCCACACATCCATGAATAACCTAGAGAACCAACTCAAAACATAATGCAACACCAAATAGATCAACCACTTATGTGCAGATCATAAATATATGTTCCTTTAACATCCAAAAATACTTCTAGATAATTATTTTATACTGTCATGTCACTAAAAGCTACCACAAAGAAAATTGGAGTAGAACACTTCCTCCTAGAAGTACAAAATGCACAACCATGATATATAACATTAACATATCAACTTGCTTATGAATTCAACACATAAAATTTAAACTGTGACATTAAATAGAAATTGAGAGAATATTCACAAAGATGTCAGAGTAGAGAGATCAATCTAGAGAAATTTGGAATATTTTCTAAACTAGTCTAGACAAGCAATAAAAGTTGCCAAACTTTTGCAATTAACATAAACCTCCTTGATAGTACTAGTGACCTAAAAATGATAGTTGTGCAACATCCATAGAGAACAAACACTAAATCCCAAATTACAAGACCACATCTCCAAAAGTGGAGAAATGTAGAGAATTCTCCCAAATATTCTTCAACACAACTTCCTAAACCAGAGACTTTCAACAACTTGTAGAGGCTAGAACTTTCTTGTAACAACATATACGTCCTTAGAAACAATAGGAGAGAACATACAAGATACTAGAGATCAATTGAAACATATCTCCACCATTAGCATCACTTCTAATCCTCATCTTAATATATCATCATGATATCACTTCTTCTAATAGCAACCATACTCAAGACATCTTTACTTATCATTAAACAAGGCATGAAATATAATCATGAACCTTAGCAACATATCATTATACATCAATGACAACCCAAAATAGGTGTAGGGGCACCCATAGGTTTTCATGCCTCCAAGGGGGGTAAAAAGTTGATATTTTGTGTTGGTTGAGTTATTTGTACATAATAAAGTCTTCTAAGACCATTTCATATGTGTTTGAGTCTGGTTTGAGTCATTAGGGGTGAGTTAGTGTGTAGATGCAAAAAATTGTCAAAGTTGCACAATGTTGTAAAAGTAACTTTTGCATTTTGTTGTCAAAGGTAGGCATAATGATGTTTGTTAAGTTTCTAATTTGAAAATTGGTTGAGAACCATTGGAAAATGGTTGTAAGTATTTAAAAAGGCCTTGCATGGTTAGCACAAGGTTTAGTTGTTGAAATTTGAAGATTGAAGCAATAAGAAACTCTATTTTTCTACATTTTTTTAACGTTCTTTGCTACTAAATCAAGTTGTACGGATCTGTACAATCCAAGGATACACTAAAACCAATTGGGTTTGATAAATTATTGAGTCTACTCTTAGTTGGCATTGATTTCATGTGATTTAATTATGTTTTGATTGTGTTGTGTTGATTTTACTACAAACTGGTTGAAACCCTAGTTAAGGTAACCAGTCAGTAAACAAAATATAATAAATTCCATTCCACCCAATGGAAACTTTTGAAACTTGGTGGAATGGATGATGTTAGGATGTACTCGATGTTCCTAGGTTTTAGATGCAAAGTATTATGTTTGGAAAGTGTGGGAATTCTTAAAATGTTTGATATCTTCATGTATCAGACCTAGAAGCCCTAATTAGTGGAAGAAATTTGTTGTTTTTGATTAGGGAATGATTTGTGTGTTAAGGACAGTTGTTTGGTTCCCTGTAGAATGTATTTGAAGCATTGAAAAGGTAGTGAAGACCCTGAAACACAAAACCCCTGCTGCTACCAAGCCTAGTGACCAATTAGGCCTAGTCAAAGCAAGAGGACAATCAAAATTTGAAGCCTTCCATACAAAGTGACCCTGTCTAGTTTTGAGATATGTTAGATAATGGACAAATGGGTATCTGAATCAAGTTTTCTTTCTTGGAGATCAGTTCTGGTTGGGAAAATATGTCCAAAAATTATTTTTTGAAAGGCTACATGGAGGAAAAAGGGTTTATGAAGGAAAACACACATTTTGATGAGCAAAGGAAATTGAAAGTGCTTGTGTAAGGTTCTTTTGAGATTATTTACCCCTGCTCTATAGAAAAAATGAATGTTTTTAGCAATGACAACCAACACCAAAAAAAATCCTATCATATTCCCAAGTTTTGACAACCAATGCCAACAATACAACTAAGTGTTGACAACACAATAATCTCCTCAAGTGCTGACAACTAATTCCAACAATACTACCAATGCAACAATCTCACCAAGTGTGACATCAATGACAACTAATGCTAAAAATATTCCCCTTTGGCATTGATGGTTGTTGGATGTTGTTGTTGTGTTGTTGATATGTGGTTGTCATTGATGTCAACACTATTAGCATTATTGTATTGAAGGCTATATATGTCGAGGATATTAAGAAAATTGTTAAATAAAGAGTTCCAGGTTCCCAGTGGAACTATGAAGGTCATGAAATTTTCTTGTTCTATACATTGAAGATCAGTTGTTGTGGACTAAAGGGTTTTCTGTTGAATGTTTCTAGTTCATCTACCAGAAGTTTCAGAGGCTTGCATGAAGATTTGTTAGAGTTATGAAGATTTGTGTTCTGATAGTGTTTCTATGGTCTATTTCAGTGTTCTTGATTAAATTTGGTGTGATTATGGTAATTCTAGTTGTTGTGGATGTTTCTTTGTTGTTTCTTGGTGCTCGTGGATGTTTCTAGATCATGCTCTATCTTTGTTGCATGTCCACGTTGATCGATGTGCTCATGGTTGAATATTTTTCTCGGTATGTTTGGGTTTTCATGTTCTTGGCTGACATGATGGTTGTGGTGTGTTGTGGATCCTTGTAGATTTAATTTTGAATGTTTGGCACACTCAAGGATATTTTTTTGGGTCGCATCATGATATTAGTTGATGGTGTTTGATCCACATTGAAATTTTGTTTGTAAAAATTGGGCCGACATTGAAAATATGTCTTATATTTTGGTTGACAAGGTTGTTGATGTAATTTCATGTTGCAGATATATAAGAGCAATTGTTTGAGTGAAGTTATTGTGTGCCAGAGAGTGCAGATGTGTGAATAGTGTCCAAATCATTCGATTGTAGAGCAGAGTGAGAAGAAGTTTGAGTGAAGTGTGAAGAAGGTTTTTTGTGCTTATCTAGAACTGTAATCAGGCTTGTGAAGAAGCTATTTCCTCAGTTCATACTCTGCGGATCTAATCTATATTTTTGTGTATTGTTGGGTAGTGAGCCCTCTTGTTTTTGATCAGTGAGCTCTAGGTAGTATGCATGAATGCATGTGCATTCCAATTATTTTTCTTATACTTTTAATAGGGTATAATATTGTGGACTAACATCCACCGTGGTTTTTCCCCTAATAGGGTTTCCATGTAAAAAATCTTGGTGTTCTTTGTTCATGGTTTACTATTCATTCACCAGATCTAAGATTAAGTATAGTTTGAAATTTTTTAAATATTCTATGACAACTGAGTCACCACCACTCTCAATTGTATGTCGTTGTTTTTCCAACAATTGGTATCAGAGTAGTTTCCTCTAAAGAATTTTAAAACCTTGAGGTGATATGAGATGGCATCATACAAGAAGGATAGTCCTAGATTCGATGGAACAAACTACTCGTTGTGGAAAACTAGGATGGAGTGTCATTTGAGGTGTATTGGTGAAACCTTCTGGAATATTACAAAGAATAGATATGTTATTCCTTAGAATGGTCCTTCCACTTCTGATGAGATTAAAGAGGTTGAGAATAATGTCAGGGCTATGGAAGCTTTGTTGAGTGCTCTAACAAATTCGGAAATGAAAAATGTGATAGGTCTAAAGATAGCTCATGAGATGTGGATGAAGTTGGAAACTTTGTATGAAGGAGATGTATATGTGAAGATGGCTAAGCTACAGAGTTTGAAAGGCAAGTATGAAAATTTGAAGATGGGTGAAGATGAAAATATTTCTTCTTTTATGCAAAGAGTAAATGAAATAGTAATGGGTATTAGATGTGTCGGTGGTACCCTAGAAGAGGAAGAAAATTGTGGCTAAAGTGCTCAGATCATTTCCTCCCTCCTACAAAGCGAAGGACATGCTATTGAAGAAACCAAATCGTTGACGAATGTGACAAGAGATACACTGATTAGTAAACTTGTTGCCTTTGAGTTGAGCGAATTTGATGAATTTTATCCTAAGAATGAAACTGCATTCAAGGCTACTATATCTAGAAGAAACAAGCAAAGATATGATCCGAGAGAGAGTTTTAGAAAGGCATTCAAGTATGAGGAATAAATGAAATAGCTTGAAGATGAAGAAAGAGAGGTAGAAGAGTTGGAAGCACTGATTGTGAAGAAAGAAGGTAGAGGACAAGGTAAGTATAAAGGAAATTTTCCTATCAAATGTTTTTCTAACAGTAAAATAGGTCATTTTGCATCAAGGTGTCCTGAAAGAGTTCCTAGATCTAATCCTTACAAATCTATATTCCAAAAGAAATGTTATTTTGCTAAAGAAGGTGTGACTGATGAAGAGTTTGATAAAGAAAATGGAAATGAAGATTATTGGATTTTCATTGCTATCAAGGAAAATAGTCCCATGGCTACTAAATCTACTAAAGTTGAGAAATCTCTTGCAGCTCGAATTGAAGAAAAGGATGAGCAGGTCATTGACAGTGAATGCTCACATCATATGACTAGTGACAAAAGAAAATTTGTAAGTCTAGAGAAGTATGACGGTGGGATTGTAAGATTTTGAGATAATAATGCTTGTGTGATTCATGACAGAGGATCTATTTGTCTTGGTGGTAAGCATAACACTGATGATTCTCTTTATGTTGAAGGCTTGAAGCACAACCTATTGAGTGTTGGACAGATGGTGGACAAGGGTTATGATCTTTAGTTCAAAGATGGAAGATGCAGGATATATGGAAGTTTTGGAAATATAATTGCTTCAAGTAAACAGACAAAAGGTAATATTTTTCACCTAAATGCTGCCAGTGAAAGTTATTTAATTGCCCAAGTAGATGAAAGTTGGTTATGGCATAGAAGGTTGTGTCATGTCAATTTTGATAGCATAGTCAAAGTAAGTTCCACTCAAGCAGTAAGAGATCTACCTAAGCTAGTAAAGCTTGCTAACACAATTTGCAAGGAGTGTCAGATGGGAAAATAGACTAGAGTCTCTTTTCAAAGCAAACATCATTCAAATGGATTGTTGGAGTTGGTGCATACTGATCTATGTGGTCCCTTTAGAGTTAGAATTCTCCATGGTGAAAGGTACTTTATGCTGCTTATTGGTGATTATTCTAGAATGATATGGGTTCCTTTCTTAAGAGAAAAATGTGAAGCATTAGAAAAGTTCAAAAGTTTCAAAGCTATGGCAGAAAATAAGAAAGGTCTAAAAATAAAATGCCTAAGGTCAGATAGAGGTGGTGAATTCACCTCCAGGGAGTTTAATTCTTTCTGTGAAGAGCATGGAATCAAAAGACAGTTATCTACTCCCCAAACCCCTTAACATAATGGAGTTGCAGAGAGGAAGAACATAACAATTATGGATGATGCTAGAACAATGATGATTGAAGGAAATGTGCCTCACATCTACTGGAGTGAAGCTATAAGCACTGTTGTGTACACTTTGAACCGGGTAAATGTAAATGGTAATTCTAGTAAGACTCCTTTTGAACTATGGTTTGGTTATAAGCCTACTGTTAAATACTTCAATATATTTGGAAGCAAGTGTTACATCAAGAGAGATGATGATATAGGAAATTTTGATGCAAGAAGCAATGAAGGAATCTTTCTAAGTTACTCTACTAGAAGCAAGGTCTACTAGTGCTATATCAAAAGACTGAGAAAAATGGTTGAGAGCGCAAATATCAAAGTTGATGAGGATTCAAACAACACAAACAAAGGGAAGAATGTTCAGACACAAAATCAACTTCAAATTGTGCCATATGTTTTGGTAAGACAACTTCAATTTGTTCTGGTAAATCAAGATAGTCAGGAAGCAGAGGCAAGTGCAAGTGCAGAAGAAAGAACAAAAGAATCAAAAGTTCAAGAGAATCTTAAAACTCCAAGGTATGTTAAGCTAAATCATTTTGAAAATAAAATTATAGGAGACAAGAATAAAGGAGTGCAAACTAGAAGAAAGATTGCAGAAGAGTATTGCCTGATTTCCAAGATTGAGCCTAAAGATGTCAATGAAGCTAGCAATGATGAACACTAGATAGAAGCTATGAAGGAAAAACGGATGCAGATTGAAAAGAATGATACATGGATACTTGTTCCCAGACCTAAAGATAAGAATGTGATTGGTACTAAATGGTTCTTTCAGAATAATTCGAATGAACAAGGTGAAGTGGTCCAAAATAAACCAAGACTGGTATGTAAAGGGTATTCACAAATGGAAGGTATTGATTTTGAAGAAACCTTTTCCCCTGTTTCCAGAATTGAAGTTCTAAAGTTATTTCTTGTTGATGTTGCATATAAAAATTATAAAGTCTATCAAATGGATGTGAAGTCAGCTTTTTTGAATGGTGAGCTAGAAGAAGAAGTATAAATTGAAAAATTGGATGGATTTCAACTAACTAATAAGGAAAACATGGTTTTTTGATTGAAGAAAGCTCTACATGGACTCAAGCAAGCCCCCAGAGCCTGGTATGTTAGACTGGAAAAGTATTTACTAAAGCTTGGATTTAATAAAGGTGCTACTAATATAAACTTATATTTCAAATTGGATCATGATAAAGAATTAATTATTGAGGTCTTTGTTGATGACATTATTTTTGTAGGAGATGAAAATCTATGTATGAGGTTTGTTGAGGAAATGAAGAGTGAATTTGAGATGAGTATGATTGGAGAGATGAAGTTATTTATGGGATTGCAAGTTACTTAGTTAGACAAGGGGATCTTCATATCTCAGTCCAAATATGTGAGAGAATTGTTGAAGAAGTTTGGAATGGATGACTCAACACCTGTTGGTACTCCCATGGTAACCAAATGTAAGTTGACACAGAATGATGATTCACCTAAGGAAAATCAAACAAGACACAGGTCAATGATTGGTGGATTGCTCTATTTAACTTAGACCAAACAAAACATTATGAATGTTGTATGTATGGTTTCCAGATTTTAGGCCAGGATCCAAAAGAGTGTCATGTGATTGTTGTTAAGAGAATCTTTAGGTATCTGAAAGAACAATTAATTTTGGGCTTTGGTATCCTAAGGATGATGATATTACTTTGAATGCATATACTGATGCAGATTGGATAGGAGATGTAGATGACAAGAAGAGTAATAGTGGTGGTGCCTTCTTCCTATGGAAGAAGTTGGTGTCTTGATTGAGCAAAAAGAAAAATTACATTTCTCTATCTACTGCTGAGGTAGAGTTTATTGTTGTTGCAAATAATTGTACTCAAGTGATGTGGATGAAACAGATGCTGAAAGATATCAGAGTAGTATATGATGAACCTATTGACATATATTGTGACAACTAAAGTGAAATTAACATATCAAAGAATATGGTGCTACACTATAATACCAAGCATATATCAATCAAGTTTCACTTCTTAGGAGAAAAAGTGAGTGAGAAAGAAGTTAGACTAGAGTATGTGCCTACCAAAGAATATATTGCAAAAATTTTTAGTAAGATGTTTCCAAAGGATACTTTTGATATCTCAAAGGGATGCTAGGGGTGATTACCCCTCTTGATTTTAACTAAAGATGCATTTACTTGCATCAATCTGTGTGCTTCATGGATATTTCCTAGTCCAGATTGATGTTTCCATGGCTACTACTCAGGGGGAGTAGTCAGATGCACAGATATGTGGTTTAGAGTTTTTATGTGGGAAGATAATGCATATCTTTTCCATTGATGTTAAAGGGGGAGAAGAGTCATGTGAAAAGTTGTTGCTTACCTAGAGTAAAGAGTCTTGTGGGGAGAAGATCATGTAGAAGAATTCAAGGAAGAAGAGTCAAAATCTAAGGAGGAGTAAGTGTTGATTAAGAGTTGGGTTGATGGTGTTTTTCACATCATGTGTTACCATCAATGCCAAAGGGGGAGATTGTTGGATGATGTGGTTATGTTGTTGATATGTGGTTTTCATTGATGTCTAGTGTAGGAGCACCCAAGGCCTTCAAGGAGTTGTTCAAGAACCAAGAGAGTGCAGGGGTCAGGAGGACCTTCCAAACAAGTCAAAGCATCAATTATGATCTATTGGAGCCTATAATGGCATTTGGGATGAATAAGTGTAATGAGATTGTTGAAAGTTCTAAGGTTCTTGATAAGGAATCTAGGTTAAAAATGCAATGTAAAGGGAAAATTATGTTCTAGGGGTTTGATTAGTGATATTATGCTTTAAATAGGTCAAATAAACTTGGATATTGAAGATCCAATAATTTTTAGGGGGTAGATGTTAATAAATTTCAAGTTTGTGATTTCAATTTTTTGAATTTTGGTTTAGGCAGGAAAGGGGGTTTTTGGCATTTTAGAGTTAATTAAGCAATGTAATCAATCTAAAACAGTTTGGGCAGTTGGAGAATTGGTTTATAACCCCAAGATATTCATTTTTACGGGGTTGGTCATCTTGGAAGAAGAGTTGTACAGACTATTTCTGGAAATAAAGGAAAAAATACAGATTTCTTGCATTTTTTGATGTCTTTTTGATGAATCATTGATTCCCATTGAAGATATACATTGTTGGATGCCTTGGTAATTTTTATTTGCATGTTTTAACATCCCTTACATGTTCTGATAAGCATAAAAGATCAATTCTTGCACGTTTTAATTGATTGTCCATAGGAAAAGTGCAGATTTTGCCCTGTTTTGAGGGTTTTAAATGAATGAATGATCCATTTCATGGAGTGTATGACTGAAAACCTATGAAATGGATCAAATCTAACATGTACCATGAGAAACTAACAAAGAAATGTGTAGGGAAGAGGAAATCTAACATGTGCACAGTGATTTAGCATGAAAAAGGCATGAAGATGGACCCTAGGGTATAGCAGTGGATAATCTGCCTTAACAAGAGGTACATTTTTTAGTTATAGTAGTTGAGCAATGATGAATGAATGGTGAAAAGTCAAAAATTAAGTCCTGGAAGTGTTTGGAAGACCAAGAATCAAAAAGCCCTAGTTTTAAGCCAAATTAGGGAGGGTTTTGTAATTAGGCATGTTAAGAGTAACATAGAAGATTAAAAGCATGAAAATATTTGGTTTGGTAATTTTTTGGAAGACTGTTGAGAGTTTCAAGGTCAAGGGACAAATTTGAAGAGGGGTTGCTTTGAAAAATAGGGCTAATTAGGCCTAATTTTGAGGAAACAACAGGGTTAGAAGAAATATTGTCTGAAACAAGTGATGCCAAAGAGTTGATATGTTGTTTTCCATCACAAAACACATCTGATACAATCACTAGATTGGAGGTTCAATTGCAAAGTTTGAGGAAAAGTCAAGAATCCTTCGCCAAAGGCCTAATAGGGCTAGAAGGCTAGTTGAGCAACAAAAGTGAGTTTTGTTCAAAACAGAGGGTTAGGGATTGAGAACCTTTTTGAGTCAAGTAAGGTTAAGTCTTTTGAGATCATTTCAGTGATTTGGAACCACAAGGGAAGCAAACAAGTCATGAATGTAAAGTTTAGGCTTTATCTTCAAGTTGGTGTCTAGTTGAAAGGTTGTGAGTGAACCATTGAAAGTCTGATAACTTGGTGTTTCTTTCAAAATCCCTGACCCTTTGCATCAATGTCAACACTATTAGCATTATTGTATTGAAGGTTGAAAATGTCGAGGATATTGAGAAAATTGTTAAAGAAAGAGTTCCAGGTTCCCAGTGGAACTATGAAGGTCATGAAGGTGTCTTGTTCTTTCCTGACATGATGGTTGTGGAATGTTGTGAATCCATGTAGATTTAATTTTGAATGTTTGGTGCACTCAAGGATATTGTTTTGGGTCACATCATGATATTATCTGATGGTGGCTGATCCACATTGAAAGTTTGTTTGCAAAAATTGGGCAGACATTGAAAATATGTCTTATATTTTGGTTGACAAGGTTGTTGATGTAATTCCATGTTGCAGATATATAAGAGTGATTGTTTGAGAGAAGTTAGTGTGTGCATAAGAGTGAATATGTGTCAGAGAGAGTGCAGATGTACAAATAGTGTCCAAATCATTCGATTGCAGAGTAGAGTGAGAAGAAGTTTGAGCAAAGTGTGAAGAAGGTTTTTTGTTCTTAACTGGAACTATAATCAGGCTTGTGAAGAAGCTATTTCCTTAGTTCATACCCTACGGATCTAATCTGTATTGTTGTGTATTGTTGGGCAGTAAGCCCTCTTGTATTTGAGCAGTGAGCTCTAGGAAGTGTGCCTAAATGCATATGCATTCCCATTATTTTTCTTATACTTTTAACATGGTATAATATTGTGGACTAACATACATTGTGGTTTTTCCCCTAACAGGGTTTCCACGAAAACAATCTTGGTGTTCTCTATGCTTTTGATGTGTTGTTTGTTCATGGTTTATTGTTCATTCATCAGATCTAAGATTAAGTTAAGTTTGAAAAAAAATTAAATATTTTGTGACAACTGATTCACCCCCCCTCTTAGTTGTATGTCCTTGTTTTTCCAACAATGGAAACACACACTTGCTTACTCTCCCCTTCGACATCAAGTAAAAAGGGCCACACACACCTACATAAAACAACAACACATTTTGTGACTTCAATTGAAACAAAAAACTTATTATCATCCTTTGAACAACAATTGCACATGCACAATCATCTACACATTATCTTCAAACAATTATAACAAATCCCCCTATCAAAACACTTCTTTTCAACATCTACACAACTCTCCAAACTCCCCCTTACTAACAACTCCCCCTAGGAGGTAGCATGCATCAATCCAAGAGAAAAGGACATGACATGAATTTCCCCCCTTGATAGATGCACCATCTAATGCATCTAGTTAGAAAAAGGAGCAACAATAACCCTTAACTTCTTCTAGAGATACTCAAAAGTATCATTTGAAAGTGCCTTAATGAAGATATCTATAATTTGATCCTTACTAGGCACATACTCCAATATGAATTAATGCTTTTTTTGAACATGATCATGAACTAAGATAAACATGATTGAATTACAAGAATTAAGGAATGAAATTGTTGAAAATGTTGAACTATGAAGCCATTAAAACATAAAAGATCAAATAAATGCTTAAAGGAAACCTAATCTAATACATCAAACCTCATCCCATTGGGGGATTGGTGCTGAATTAATATGGAATGTCATCCCTTTCCAAATTCCTTGGTTGAAACAAGCTTGAATATGATGCTTAAATGGAGAATTGATGGAAAATGGATGCAAGATTATCTAAAATGTATGCAAATGAATATAATACAGATGCTCTCTATGAATGTGGATGAATTGCTCAAAAAATGAAGGCTATTTAGAGGAAAAATGAGTGAATCAATATCCAAGATCAAGTTAGTTAATCAATAGATGCAAATTAAGGAGAGGAATTGACATGGATCAAGAATTCAATCCATGGAGGAGATTGAAAGTTGACATGGATTGATGAATTTAATCAATGGATCAAATTGATTTGAAGAAACACAAATCCTAAAATTTAAGAGGAATGTGTAAGATATTTCCATTTAAGAGGGAAATTGTTTGAATTTGAAATAGAGTAATATTCTATGGGAATATTCATTTGCAAGTGAGAGAAATTAGAGGGATGAAATAAATTAGTCAATTAAATAATTAGAATATTATTTAATTGTGCATGATGGATGAATTTAGAAATTGAATTAAACAATTTGCTCATTTAATTAAAAAGAGGAATTAATGACATTTAATTAAAAAATTCAAATTATTTAATCAAATGAGAATACTTAGGGAATTTGATTAAATAATTCACATTATTTAATTAAATAGGATGAAAATTAATATGAAAAAGATGAATTAACCTAATAATTTCAATTATTCGATTAATAGAAGAAAATGATGTATTTAATTAAAAAAATAGGATTATTTAATTAAACAGTTGAAAATAGTCAAATCGGAATAGAAAATGGTGTTAATAATTGAATTTGGATGCATAATATCAATCAGGATGATTTTAAGTGTCTACATTTTTCCCCTCTTTGAATCAAGGTACTTGCTACATTGGCTCAAAGATTGATGCTTTTTAGATCAACACTATTACTCAAATCAAAAATTTAAAAATTCATGATTTTTTAGATGCCTCGCGGTTGCCCCAACGGAAGGAATTATGTTGGTATACTACCCCCTCAAGAGATTGAGCAATTTTTTTTAATTTTTAGGTCAAGATTGCAACAAAAACAAGAGTTGGATTTATCTTTGGAACAAAAGTGAAAAAAGGCTTGGGATGCTAAAAAAATAGCTCAAAAAGGATTCATAGCTTACAAACTAGATTAAAAAGATTAAAAAAAAAAATTTCCCCTTCAATTAGGTCAAAACCCTAATTTTTAAGCTCAAATATGAGTTTAGGGGTCATTTTCAATTGATTTTCACACTTTGATTTAGAGATTTTCTACAATTTTTCTCTAATAGCCTAACATGATGGATAATCTTATGCTTCCCTAGCACCTCACAGATAGAGCCTAGGAGTTCTAGTGGCCCATCGATGCAAGACCCATGATATGCACTTCAAAACTATTTTCATTTATGCATTTTTTATGCTTTATTTTTTAGTTTAATTAGGTTAGACAATTGCATTGCAATATTGTGATGCCTTTGTCTCAGTCAATGACATAATTACACTATTGTGACAAATTTGCAGAAAATGTAACACAATGATCAATTTAGGTTTAGGATTGTAGTTGTAGGTTAGCCATGTAATTGTGAAATATCATTGCAATAGGCTATTTTGGTCTAGCGACACAATTGTCAAAATGCAATGCAATTGCAGAATAGGATCACAATAGGTAATTTGGTTTTAGCGATGCAATTGAATGTCACAACACATTTGCATATAGTGATGCAATTGTAAAAATGTGATGCAATTACAAAATTCTAGACTAACATAGTTACAAAATAGGGGTGCAATTATAGATTTAGGGTTTTGAACTCAAATATTTGTCATTTTTTAGCAATTTTGACGTTGCTCGCTTCATACATGTAGGAGACCATTTGACCACTCATGTCTCAAGAGTGCAAACCCAACATTTTATCTCACATTCACCAATTTGGTGATGATGAGAAATTTTTTCTTGGCTTGATCAGATTGTGGTTTGTAGTGCATATGCCATAGATTCAAACACATCTACCCATGATGAAAACTTTAGTAGAGTATTGGCACAGTGAGACCTCTTTGTTCCATCTTCCTGTCGGTGAGGCCATGATCACATTGGACGACGTGTGGCACATCTTACAAGTTCCTTTTCATGGGGAGCAGATCATTTATGATGCTGACTTTGGGATGGACATGATCTATGAAATTATTGGCATAGATACCCTCTGGGTAGACATTCACTAGATTGACCTACAATAGTACCGAGGGTAGGTACCTAATTTGACTTTGGTTATTAAAGTATTGATCACTGGATTGCCTATATGCAACAGATGAGGTAGAGGCTCCAACTTTGGTTTGGGACTTGCTTGGGAGGGGATGGTACATTAGATGACTCTTTACACCTACGTCCCTATGATACTCACTTCCTTATACCATGATATGCATTAGGTTGTGGTTGGAGTCTATTAGTGAATGCCACATTACTTCACATTTGGGATTGGGAGCACATTTTTTTATTCAGACCTATCATTACTCTAGTTGACATTGATGAGGAGTAGCCTATAGTATATAGATATGGAGCCATCACTACCCTTCAATAGACAAGCATAGCATACTAGAGACGTGTCATATAGATGAGATGACAATGTTCAAAAGGAGACCTTGGATACAAGCATACCCATGGTACAATGACTAGGATCAATTATTCTTTACTCAGCAGACCAAGTATGTGCTAGGTTGTGAGCATCACATGGTCGAGAGATACTTGCCTAATTGGGTGCCACATCAGTTCAGGGAGGTATAGGATATAGTGCCTCCAACATACAGATCTATTTATACATAAAATACTAAGGAGGTAGATTGAGGGAAAAAATTCCTCCTTAGGTTGCCATAGATGATTTTAGACAGCTTGTCCCATGACTATGGGTTTATGTAGGAGGTCCCTATGATGCAGGCACCACTCCAACCTATCATGCTTGGTTCCTATAACATTCCCTATTATGACTCATAGATCTAGCTAGGGGATAGGTCAGATGTAGAGCTAGGGGATGAGCATAAGGTAGAGTACCTCAACAGCCTCTACAAAATCCTCCTCATGATGGGAACGATAGACATGTGCCTGGGTATGGACATCAACAATATGGATAGGAACCAGGTGTCAAACAATAGCTTGGTGTAGGATAGGCTCTAGGTAAGCCTCCATTGATACAAACATTATGATAGGAACCACAACAAACACTATCACATCAACATCAACATCAATAGTAGGAATAATAGCCACAAGGTCCAAACCCTCATGATGTACAATTTCTTGCTTTGATAGCTGAGAGGGACTAGGCCCTCGGAGATAGAGATATCACTTGACATGAGTGAGACACCACTCATCAAGAGTGGGATATAGTAGTGACTACATAGGATAGATACAAGGCAGAGCACAACCAATAGCATCAATAGGTTCAATAGCTAGCCATCTAGCTAGCCAAGGATACAAGTCATAAAGAACAGTTAGAGGATTCTATGATTCAGACACATGGACGAGTGGTATTTTCCACCATGTATGGACATGCCATGGCTAAGGCCATGTATTACCACACGTTGTACAATAGGGATGTTCCTAGATACTGGTGATAGTCATATTTTTCATGCAAGAGTAGGTTTTACCCTAGTGATTTGAGAGGTGCACCATCAGTTCATCAACCTTCAGGTAGTGGTCACCGAAAACCCTCATAGCCTCCATCACAACATGATGAAAGAAAAATTCAAGGCTAGTTTTCTATACACATTTTTGATATATAGTCCTAATTTTGTTATGTATATCCATTCATTGGTTGATTTCAATAGCCTCATGTATATTCATTTTTTGATGAAATCACACATTGATTCATATTTGTATCATGACAGTCGGTTTTGATGATATACATATGAGATGACCTTTGATGTGATGCTTATGATGTGATGCTTTATTTTATGTCATACTTTATGTATGTATGGAAAGATGCATATGTTTATGTTGAAATGAACAAGAAAATCGAGATGGGGGGTGAATCAACTGTAGCAAATTAAACCTTCAAAAACCCTCAATAGTAAGCATATCCATAAGAATTCATTAAACTCTTATTTTGTTACTTGATTAAACATGAAATGAAAATAACAAAAAATAAAATCACAGCACCATACATAAGAGAACACGGGATTTATGTAGAAAACCAAATCAGGGAAAAACCACGGTGAGGATTAGCTCACAATATAAGTAATATAAAAATCAATAAAAAGGGGCTCACTGCTAGAATAGGACACACTATCCAAAAGGGCTCATAGCCAGGGCTCACTACCACAAAAATAATACAAGAAGATAGAAGAAGAATTTTGCATAGAGAACACTTCTCAATGTAGCAAGAAGTCCACCACAATTGCTCGCACACTTTCACAGTCTCATATGAAAGATTTCATATGCCCTTCAACTCACTACCTTTAGGAACCCCAACATGAATTTTGCACTGCTCTTCTCAAATTCACATTACACACATCACTCGCATCAATCTTGCATCTATCTTACTTCTTAATCTCTCCTTCTCTCTTGTATCAACACCATACATATTTACATCAAGCTCTACCTCAAAAAATAATTCCAATATTGACATTTAGTCGTTATACATACAAATTCAAAATATGTCAGCACCTAAACATTCCCGTGGTGGATAGGAATGAAAGGTGACCTACATAAATCCTTAATTAAGACCCAAATAGATCCTAACATACTTCAAAAAACTTCCACAAGCCTCACATGTAGTGTTAAACACAAGGTCGACCAACTCCCATACAAAACACCATAATCATTAAGTACACGCTTCCTTAAATCAATCCAAAAAACTAAAAGTTTTGGATAACATAATTCACTTGAACTCAATATAGAATAATTCACAAACTAATTAAGATTCATCAAACACTTCATCCAAGCTTTCATTAACAAATAATTCAACTCATAACAACTAATAATCCTTGTTTGCATACTAATAAATGAAACTCACTCTATTCTGCACCAAATCAAGTAAGAACTTGAATATAGAAAGATAAAATCAATATAATCAACTTCCGAAATCTGCACAACTTAAAGCCAAACAGCAGAGAAACATGAAGCAAATACATTTCTCCCAGGCCACATAAAACATCACTAAACATCTGGTTCACACACTAGTGAAAATATCTAGCACTATACAACTATCGAGAAACCCAAACCCTTAATATAGCAACCTCTAAAAACCTTAAATAACTTGTAAGATCCACATAGGAATAGCATCAACAAATAAATAATGTGAAGCACAATACTAGAGCACGCTATGAACACTCGCACAACACAATTTACTCTGTTTATTAATTTTTCTCGAGCACTTGGAAACCAAGTACTAGAGACATCATCTCAGCTCATTACTTCATTCCAACTCTCCTTTAGACTCTGCAACAAAAAGAATAGCTCCATGTACTCACAACACTTCCTCAAGGTCTCAACTACACATGCACAACCTATTTTCCTCTTTTTCACAATTTTCTCAATATCCTCAACATCTTCATCCCATAGTTGACATCAATGACAACACCAGTTAGACTTTATGTTGGCATCAATGTCAACACCATCATACTTGCAAAAATGTATATGAGATGACCTCTGATGTCATGCTTATGATGTGATGTTTTATTTTATGTTATGCTTTATGTATGTATGGATGGATGCATATGATGTGATTTATGATTTATGTTGCAAATGCGATGGATGAATTATTTTTGTTTTTTAGTATCTTTCCCATGTGATATGTTGTGATGGTGTAGGATCATGTTATGAGATGGATGCACTTATTTTTGTGTATTTTCTATGTGATATGACATGCTTATCATATGAATATGATTATGATATGATTATGCAAGATGTATGTATACTAATGGTTTGTAGATGTAGGATGGATGCATTTATTAATTTTGTTGACTATCATGACACCATGTTACTGTGGAAAGAAGATAGAAGAATAGAATGGATGGATTAAAAAATGATTTTGAGATTGATTCAGAAGTCCAACAAGCTTATGATTCTTTGTGCCTTTATTAGATATGTGATGAGAGAGATGATTTTCTTGTTTCAAGGATTGGGATACTTCATCACATCATTCCTTATTTTTGATATAGCACATAGACATGATGCATCAAGGTATTGATAACCAAGATAACATCGTATCTAATGTGATCAACTTTGACTCTGCAAATAGATAAGAGTATCCTTATTCATACTTGACATAAGAAAACCTTGTTTGAACATGTGAAAGAATAATCCATCAAAGTAATGAGACTAATAGACAAAAGTTATGAAGAACCTAATATGTCCTAGCCAAGACTACCTTGAACATGCAAGATAAGTATTCACAAAAGTTGTACAAGAATATCCAACAAGCACAACAAACAAAAGATAAAGATCAATTCCCCATTCCTTTATCTCTAAATTGTTTTGATACAAATCCTTGAGAGGTCATTGGAATAGAACACTAAGATAAACCATAAGAAAATATAAAAATGATCAAACAACCAATGTTATTCATATCTCTTGCCAAAGTAACCTAACTAAAATGATTTCCAATGATGATGTCTATTCTAGGAAAGATGCATCCTAGGACATGTTTATTAGATGTTTCGACTAAGGCTAACTTTTTGATGAGCCATTGATACAAATGTTAACTAACTTGTTTACTGATGACCAAGACTTTAGATTTTTACATTTAGGCTTACACTTCATGAATTTCCATACATGTTTACACTTGTTTTGATGATCGATTTATTATGTATGGAAGTTTATAATGGGTGAAAGCGAAATGAGATGGGTGGTTTTGGACTCTTTGGAATATTTTAATGTTTTTGATGTTTTGCAATGTTTTGTGGCTATTTTTGAACTTTTGAAGTTTATGTGAATCTTTAGGTTTTCCATTATTTGAAGCTATTTAGGATTTTTGAATGTTTTACAAATGTTTTTTTTTTTTTGAGATTAGACCAACACCTAAGGGGGAAATGAACAAGCACCTTGGGGGATCATCAGTGATGGAATTTCCTATGTTATACACATAAAGACAACATAGTTCAACTACCTCTAACTAGTAACCATTTATTCATGATATATGAACATTGATGGATTTTCAGTTTTATTAAGACACTCTAAAGGATCGACCTACTGCCTGAGGGCTTATATTGATTATGGCCCACTTGAGTGTTCACAAGCTCTCAGAGACAATGTAGTTCGAACGAATTTCTATTTTAACTTTTTGAATTTTTAGACTTGTTTAGGATTTTCTATCACTAGGATGTTTTTGGATTTGACTTTATATAAGATTTTGATGTTTTAGATTTTGACTATATAAATTTTTGGATGTTTTTGCTCTTGACTATATAAATTTTTTGGATGTTTTTGATTTTGACCATATGTACCTTTTGGAAGTTTTTTGATTTTTAAAATTTTATGACTATTTTTGGATTTTGATGATTTTGCAACTATTTTTGGTATTTTGGGATTTTGCAAATATTTTTGGATTTTGAGATTTTACAACTATTTTTTGATTTTTAAGATTTTGTGAATAACCTTAAGGGAATATATAAGAACCCAATTTGATGCAAGTATAGACAGATTCCTGGAATGTTGTGTAGTAGACTACCTTGATATAGGTAGGACAAAATGACCTTAAGAATGTGTCAAGTAGTACTGAAGGGGAACATGATACTCAATATTTTGATATGACATGGACGTGGATGGGTGATGGAATAAATAGGATAATATAGGATGACAGATGAATGCATAGGTAGCAAATCAAGGTAAGCCAAAGATTCAATGATGGATGTATGGTGCTTATTTACACAAGGTTCCTATTTTCTAGGTTTTCACCAAGGTACTTGCTCAAATCACCACCAAAGTGGTTTTTTCTAGAGGATGTTTTTTCTCTTTACTATTTTCAATCATTTTTCTTTTTTTTGTATTTTTTAAGATTTTTGGAATTATACCCTTAAAACCGAGGAATTTTTTTTTTTAGATGCAAGCTATTGATAGGCTCTTGCAAGGGTTCTCCTTCAAGTGATGACAATTGATAAGCTCTATAATCATAACTAGCTATGAAAATGAATGGTCCTAACTAGTTAGGATCAAACTTCCCTTTTCTATCTAGATCCAACATATTCTTCTAGTTCTCCATTAGTACAAGATCTCTCACCTAGAAGGACTAAATTTTAATCTTCTTATTGTAGCTCCTTTTTAATCGGTTGTGATAATCTTGTAAGTGATTCAAAAATTATATGCAACACTCATCCAATAGATCTAAATCATTGAATCTAGCCACTCTATATTCTTCACCGGTAATGAGATTTTCCAATGACACTCTCAACGAAGGGAGCTAAACCTTGATAGGTAGGATAGATTTAGTTCCATAAACTAGGGAATAAGGTGTGGCACTTGTTGGCATGCTAATATTGGTTCTATAGGCCGACAAGGTGGGGTTCAATTTCCAATTCTAGTCACAACCAACTTCATTGATTGTCCTTTTTAGAATCTTTACTATGGTCTTGTTTGAAGCCTCATCTGGATAGTTTCCCTAGGGATAGTATGGGGTAGAAAATCGATGTTGGATATTGAACATTTGGCATAACTCACAAACATCTTGATTTTTGAAAGGTGTTCCATTATCTAAGATAAGGGCTTGTGGAATACCATAACAACAAATAAGGTAGTTCAAGATAAATTTAGAGATTTTTTTCCCCATGATGTAGGTCATAGGGATCACTTTAACCCACTTTGTGAAATAATTAGCAGTTGTAATGATAAACTTGTGACTGTTAGATGAGGTAGGGGTGATCTTTCCTATGAGGGCAAGTCCCCACTATGAGAAAGGCTAAGGTTTAGTGATGGCTTGGAGTTCCGAAGTCAGCACATGGATGAGTTCCCCATGTTTTTGACATTGCATGCACTTCTTGACATATTCATGGGATTCTCATTCCATGGTAGGACAATAGTACCCTATCCTCAACAATTTCTTATCCAAGGTCACACCACTTGAATGTGATCCACATATACCTTAGTGTACTTCTTTCAACATAGATAAAGCTTCCTCTTGATTAAGACATTGCAATAATGTCCCTTCAAGACTTTGACGGTAAAGGGTATCACCTAAGATAAAAAAAAATTGGGATACTTTCTTGATAATTTTTTTTCTAAGGTTTAGAGTAATGTCATATGGGAGGATACCTATTTGTAGGTAAGTAAAGATATCATGATACCAAGGAGAACTGGGACCAAAAATTTCATATACGAATTCAGATTTTGGTACCTCGAATGTTGGGACAAGAAGCTACTCGATGAGGAATTCACACAAGAATGTTATGTGGCATATCTAGCAAGAACCCTATAGCTGCCATATCATCAACTTCTTGGTTGTTGATACAGGGTATTTTCTTGAGCATGATGTCAATGAATAAACCTTTGAGACTTTCTAACATCCTTTTGTAAGGTGTGAGCTTATCATCCTTAGTTTGATAGTCATCATTAACTTGGTTACAATCAGTTGTGAATATCTATAGACCTTCAGTTCTTGGATTTACCAATATATTGTGACTCTCAATCTTGTGATATGAGCCTCATACTCAAAAAAAATATTTGTACATGGGAAAGATAGCTGATATGACTTAGGCATACAATCACCTTATGGGGTGATGAAGAGAATGTTTTCTCTAAATCTATGTTGTGTGTGTGAACCATCAAAATAAAACTTTGACAAATCCCTTATACTGAGGACAAATATAGACTCATCAATAAATTCAGAAAATAAGAGATTCTCTATGTAGATAGGTGCCTCTGTCAGTTGATATGTGATAACATGTCCCTTGATAGCCTTTCAATCCACATACTTTACATAAAAATCTATGAGAATCATTACCCACTTAACCATTCATCTTGTGAGAGTAGCCTTAGATAACAAATACTTCAACGGATCTATCTTAGAAATGAGAATCATTTGGTGTGAAAGCATGTAGTGTCTAAATTTCTGTGAGGTGAACACTACTACAAGGTAGGGATTTTCAATGGATGAATAATTCAGCTCGTTTCTGACTAAGGTCCTATTGATGTAGTAAATTTCTCTCTCCTTCCATATTTCTTCATGTTAAGCAAGAAGAGAACCCAAAGCTACTAATGTAGTTGAGATATACATAATCAAAGGTTTTTTTGGTATTGGTGGCATAGGGTCGGGAGGTGTGACTAGGTAATATTTGAGTTGTTGGAATGCTTTGTCACATTTCTCATCCCATTTCTAGCCTATCCTCTTGTGAAGAAGGTGAGAAAAGGGATGAATCTTATATTTCATCTGTGATATAAATCTCTTCATAGATTGCAATATCCCCTGTAAACCTTGTATTTGCTTCAGTTTTGTGGTGGTTCCATATCCAAGATTACTTTGACCTTAGCTAGATCTATCTCAATTCCCCTTTGTGACATAATGTATCCTAGAAGTTTTCCTGATGTTACACCAAAGACACACTTTTTTGGATTCAACCATACCTTGTACTCCTCAAGTCTATCAAATATTGGCCCCAATACCTCTAGATGTTCCTTGTTCTTGACTTAGCTAAAATTTTGTCCACATAGTCTTCTAAAGTCTTGTGGATCTCATGTCATGAAAGATTAATGTAATTTCTCTTTGATAGGTAGCTCCAACATTCTTCAAACCAAATGACATCACATTAAAGCAATAGGTTCCCCATGGACATGTAAATACTATTTTATGTTTTTTCTTCTTTGGAAATCATGATCTAGTTGTATCTTGAGAACCCATCCATGAGTGATAGCATCTCATGTCTAGTAGTCAAATCTACAATGATATCTATGTTTGAAAGAGGAAAGTCCTCCTTGGTACATGCTTTGTTTAAATCTCTAAATTATGTACATATTTTGATGCCCTCAGTGGGTTTTGAGACTAACACAAGGTTTGAAACCCACTCGAGCTAATCTATTGGTCTGATAAATCCCACATCAAGAATCTTTTGTAGTTCTAGTTTAACTAACAACATTATTTGTGGATGAATCTTTCTCATTTTCTACCTAATTGGTTTAGCAAAAGGATATACTACAAGATGGTGGATAGCTACTTCAAGATCTAGGCTAGGCATATCTACATAAGATCATGCAAATTTTATCTTTTGTTCCTTCAATAAAGCTTCCAAGTTATTTTTATCTTCATCTAGGAGTGATTTTGAATAGAAAGTGATCTGAGGTTCCTCATCTATCCCTACATTGACTAGATTGGACTTCTCAGCAAGCACTGCTAATTTTTCTTGATGTATTGCACTAAGGGGAAGATTGCATCCATCATCCTTCAATGCCTTAGAGAGGTTTTCACCAATGGATGCATCCTTTATTTTTACTATTTCATGATCAGAAAGTGCCATAGTGTGGTTTTCACTTAAGGATTGAGACATGATTCTCATATTTTCCATTTTACAACTGAGGGACTCAATTGTTTCCCAATAGTAAGATTTCACATGTCTAGTTCAATGTCAAAACCTACATTATGATCCCCATATGGAATGTTGTCACAAAGTCCCATGAACTCATAGATAGCATCATCTTTTTTGAATGAATCCAAAATAGGTGGTCCTCATTGGTCCCAATTTATAAGTTGAGGGTAGACTAGTTTTAATTTAGTGATTTGTCTATTTGAAGCAAAGTATGTAGTGGTTATCATGAATATACAAGTATCCTCAAATAGGTCTGTGATATCGATGGAAAGTTCATCGATGGTATCATTATGCAATGTGGGTAACCAAGAGGAATATTTGACTCCCTTAATAGAAACACCCTTTCCATGAATGGTCACTTTAATTTTGGTACATTCAAGAATAAGATTCTTAGGTCATTTCTCGGGAGCAAGGGATTCTAGCAAACTATTATTGTTTTGACCAAGCTTGTCATTCTTTTTGTATCCCTAACCCATCATCAATTCTAGTCCTTTATTGTCATCCTCCATTGGAAGAAAGGGCTTGGGTCTTTTATCTTGATATAACTATTCTAATACATTCTCCTCATCAACTAAGATAAATATGATCATGAACTAAGCTAAAAATGAATGAATTACAATAATTAAGCCAATATTTAAGTATGTCATGCTCCCAATGAAATTATTGAAAATTATAA